>JAAAKG020163140.1:0-28883 GCA_010014905.2 Druon quercuslanigerum
AATATTTAAAATTTAACCAAAAATTTCAGTTAAAAAAATTAAACCTCAAAAACAAAAAAAGTTCACAAAATAGTTAAATTTAAAAAAAAAATTGTTTTTTTACTATAATTATCAATCATCAACAAAAAAAGTAAATGTCGAACAAAGTAGTTCCACTTTTAAATATTAGCATAGTTGAAATTTGAAAAAAAAGTTTTTTATTTCCTATTTTTACGGGTAGCGAAAATTTTTCGAACAAGGTGTTAACCGAAGTTTAAATTTTCAATATAACTAGCAAAAATTAACCATTTTCTTTATGTTTTGATAACAAAAATTATTATTTAAATATAGATAATGCAATAAAATAAAATAAAAAAATTCTTATTTTTCATTTATTGTAAAAATAAAACTTTCACTCTTACTTAACAATAAAGTTACTCGAGCTCAAGTCAAACATAAATTGAAATACTATTGCAAGCCTCTTTTTTGTTTAAACAAAATATTACATTATAGATCTTGAATTTTTTTCAGTTTCATCATGCACACAAATGTGACATCTTTCCTATTCTCAAACTTTAAAATTAAAGCGTCGACATTGTTAAATGAATATTTAAAAAAATAATAATGTTCGAAGTTAAAAAAATGTTAAGTAAATAAAAAAGGCGCCATTCATAATGAATTTACTATTTTTTTTTTCTATAATAAAGAAACTTTTGTAAATCATATACAACGTTATCAAATCGTATAAATTTTTTTTTTAAACCTATAAAAAAATGTTGCTCAATGATACGAGTTTGTTTTCTGAAGAAGGAATTATTATTGCGCATATGTGGCGTACAATGTTCTGGTTTGTTTAAACAAAGGCTTCGGAGAATCTGGGGATCAATTATGTATATATTTTCATATTTCGCATTCTGCGTTTTATTCATTATTTTTTACATATCATTGTTTTTGTTTTTTGCTTAGGATCATATTTGTAAACGAGGTTAAAAAAATACGCAAATCTCAAGACAAAAACCATGAGAAATGAAAAAATATGCAATGATATGTGAAAGCCAGTTTTGCATTTTAAAGCATTTATTGTGTAAACAAATATATATATATATATATTATAATTATTAAATATATTTTTATAAAAAGATTCTAGAGTCAAATAAAATATACTTTCTTAAATTACACTTTTTTTTGGAAAATTCTTTTTTTCTTGTTGACTTCAACTATTTTTGGTATAAAATTAAAAATTGTACAATATCACGTTTTTGTTTAAAGATTGATCCTCTTTGGTGAAAAATTCAAATCCTTAGTTGGAAGTGGAACTAATTTATTAAAAAATTTATTTATTTGTTCAATTATTTATAATTGTAGTTTACAAATCCTTGTTTTTATTGTTCAAAATTTAATTATTTTGTTGAAAATTATGTCTTTCAGTTAAAAATTAATTGTTTTAACTGAAAACTTAAATCGTAGATGTTGAAAATTAATTTCTGTGGTTGAAGATTTATCGTTTTAGTTGAAAATTCACTTAACTATTTTTAAAATAGACTATTATCTTTTTTTTATGTGAAGAATTCTTTTTTTTCAAAAACAAGTTTAGTTAAAAATTAATTTTTTTCAATAGAAAATTCATCTTTTGGGTTAAAAATTCTACTATTTGGTCAAAAGTTGATAAATTTGGTTGAAAATTCATCACTGGGATTACACATTAATTTTTTTGCTGAAAATTCGTTTTATTTAATTTAAAAATGAATTAATTTTGCTGAAAACTCAGGTTTTTTTTTGGTTTGAATTTTTTTTCTAACTGAAAATTTATAGGATTATAGTTTTCGTTCGAAAATTTATCGTTTTTAGTTAAAAATTTATATATTTCATTAAAACTCTATTTTTTCGGTTAAAAATGTATTGTTTGAGTTTTAAATTGAATTATTTTATTATGAGTTAATTTTTTAAATTGTTTTCTTATACGAAAATGGATGTACTTTGTGAAAAATTTATATTTTAAAACTCAACTAAAAATTCTTTAAAATGAATGCAATAATCAATTTCTTGTGTAAAATTAACCTTCTTTGATAGAAATGTAATCTTTTGCATGAAAAAATGTTCCGTTCTATAGAAAATTGAACTATTTTCTTTTTTTTTGTGAAGAATTCTTTTTTTTTTTTTTGAAAAAACGTTTAGTTAAAAATTATTTTTTGTTTAAAATAGAAATTTATTCTTTTGGGTTCAAAATCCCAATATTTGGTTAAAATTTCATAGTTTTTGTTGAAAATTTATCACTGGGATTAAAAATTAATTTCTTTTCCTAAAAATTCATTTCTTTTTTGTTAAAAGTTAATTGTTTGTAAATTTATCGTGTTTAGTTACAAATTTACATATTTTTTTACAAATGTATCTTTTTCGGTTCAAAATTCAACGTTTGAGTTTTAAATTGAATTCTATTGTTAAAAATCAATTTTTATAATTGAATTTTTAATTTATGTACTTTGTTAAAAATTCATATTTTTGTTTAAAGAATCATCATTTTAGTTAAAAATTAATTTCTTAGATTCAATATTTATATTTTTAATTTTAAAACTCAACCAGAAATTGTTTAAAATAATTTAAGTTATCAATTTATTGTGGCAAATTAACCTTCTTTAATAGGAATGTAATCTTTTTCATTAAAAAATGTTCCTTTCTATAAAAAATTGAACTATTTTCTTTTTTTTTGTGAAGAATTCTTCTTTTTTTTTGAAAAAAAACGCTCAATTAAAAATTTTTTTTGGTTGAAAATAGAAAATTCATCACTGGGATTACAAATTATTTTTTTGCTGAAATTTCGTTTCTTTTTAGTTGAAAATTAATTAATTTTGCTTAAAATTTTTTTTTTGTTTAAAATTTATTTGTTTAACTGAGAATTTACCGATTATAGTCATCGTTTGTAAAATTATCGTTTTTAGTTAAAAATTTATATATTTTCTTAAAACTGTATCTTTTTTTCGGTAAAAAATTTATCGTTTGAGTTTTAAATTGAATTATTTGGTTATGAATTAATTTTTTTAATTGATTTTTTTATACAAAAATGCATGTACTTTGTTAAAAATTCATATTTTTGTTTAAGGAATCATCAATTGAGTTGAAAATTAGTTTCTTAGGTTCAATATTTATATTTCAGATTTTAAAACACAACTGAAAATTGTTTAAAATAAATAAAATATTCAATTTCTTGTGGAAAATTAACCTTCTTTAATAGAAATGTAATCTTTTTTATTAAAAAATGTTCCGTTCTATAGAAAATTGAACCATTTTTTTGTGAAGAATTCTTTTTTTTTTTTTTTTGAAAAAAAACGTTTAGTTATGAATTATTATTTTTTTTAAATATAAAATTCAGTTTTTTGGTTAAAATTTCCACTGTTGGGTCAAAACTTGATAGTTTTGGTTGAACATTCATCACTGGGATTACAAATTCATTTCTTCTGCTGAAAATTCTTTTCTTTTTAGTTAAACATTAATTAATTTTGCTAAAAACTCGGTTTTTTTAAATTAGGATTTATTTTTCTAACTGAAAAGTTAAAGATTGTAGTTTTCGTTTGTAAAATTATCGTTTTCAGTTTAAAATTTATATATTTTATTTTTTATTTGTTTATTAAAATTTTCGGTTGAAAATTCATCGTTTGAGTTTTAAATTCAATTATTTTGTTATGAATTAATTTTTTAATTACATTTATTTCACGAAAACGCATGTACTTTGTTAAAAATTAATATTTTTGTTAAAAGAATCATAATTTTAGTGAAAAATTAATTTCTTCGGTTTAATATTTATATCTTTAATTTTAAAACTCAAACAAAAATTCGTTTAAATGAATAAAATATTCAATTTCTTGTGGAAAATTAACCTTCTTTGATAAAAATGTATTCTTTTTCATTAAAAAATGTTCTGTTCTACAGAAAATTGAACTATTTTCTTTTTTTTTGTGAAGAATTCTTTTTTTTTAAACTTTAGTTTAAAATTATTTTTGGTTTAAAATAGAAATTTCATCTTTGGGTTAAAATTTCCATTATTTGGTCTAAAGTTTATAGTTTTGGTTGAAAAATCAGCACTGGGATTAAAAAATTAATTTTCTGCTCAAAATTTGTATCTTTTTAGCTAAAAATTAATTAATTTTGCTGAAAACTCGGGTTTTTTTGGTTTAACATTTATTTCTCTAACTGAAAATCTAACGATTTTAGTGATCGTTTGTAAATTTATCGTTTTTAGTTAAAAATTTATATATTTTATTAAAACTGTATTTTTTAGGTTTAAAATTAATCGTTTAAGTTTTAAATTGAATTATTTTGTTAAGAAATCATTTTTTTTAATTCATTATTTATACACAAATAAATGTACTTTGTTAAAAATTCCTATTTTTCTTTGAACAATCATCATTTTAGTTGAAAAATAATTTCTTAGGTTCAAAATTATTCAAATAATATTCAAATTCTTGTAGAAAATTAACCTACTTTGAAGAAAATGTAATCCTTTTTATCAAAAAATGTTCCGCTCCAAAAAAATTGAACTATTTTCTTTTTTTTGTGAAGAATTATTTTTTTTTTTTGAAAAAAAAACGTTTAGTTAAAAATTATTTTTTGTTTAAAATAGGAATTTCATCTTTTAGGTGAAAAATTCTACTATTTGGTCAATAGTTGATAGTTTTGGTTGAAAATTCATCACTGGGATTACAGATTAATTTCTTTTTCTGAAAATTCGGCATTTTTTTGGTTTAATATTTATTTTTCTGACTAAAAATTTAACAATTATAGTTTTCGTTTGTAAATTTATCGTTTTCAGTTAAAAATTTGTATATTCTATTAAAACTGTATCTATTCTCGATTGCAAATTCATCGTTTGAGTTTTAAATTGAATTATTTTGTTTAAGAACTATTTTTTTTAAATTGATTTTTTTATACGAAAATGCATGTAATTTGTTAAAAATTCGTATTTTTATTTAAAGAATCGTTATTTTGGTTAAAAATTCATTTCTTAGGTTCAATATTTCTCTTTTTGATTTTAAAACTCAACCAAAAATTCTTTAAAATGAATGAAATATTCAATTTCTTGTGGAAAATTCATCTTCTTTGATAAAAATGTATTCTTTTTTATTAAAAAATGTTCCGTTCTATAGAAAATTGGACTATTTTATTTTATTTGTGAACAATTCATTAAAAATTATTTTTTGTTTAAAATAGGAATTTCATCCTTTATGTCAAACATTTCACTGTTTGGTCAAAAGTTTATAGTTTTGGTAGAAAATTTGTCACTGGGATTACAAATTAATTTCTTTTGCTGAAAATTCGTTTCTTTTTAGATAAAAATTAATTATTTTGCTAAAAACTCGGGTTTTTTTTATTAACATTTATTTTTCGAACTGAAAATTTAACGGTTTTAGTCCTCGTTTGTAAAATTAATGTTTTTAGTTAAAAATTTGTATGTTTTATTTTTATTTAAAAAATTTCAGTTGAAAATTCATCGTTTAAGTTTTAAATTCAATTTTTTGGGTATGAATTAATTTTTTTAATAAATTTTTTATACGAAAATGCATGTATTTTGTTAAAAATTCATATTTTTGTTTGAAGAATCATTTTTTTAGTTGAAAATTAATATCTTAGGTTCACTATTTATGTTTTCGATTTTAGAACTCAATTAAAAATTGTTTAAAATGAATGCAATCTTTAATTTCTTGTGGAAAATTAACCTTCTTCGATATAAATGTAATATTTTTCATTAAAAAATTTTCCGTTCTATAGAAAATGGAACTATTTTTGTTGTAAAGAATTCTTTTTTTTTTGAAAAAAAAAACGTTTAGTTAAAAATTATTTTTAGTTTCAAAAAGAAATTTCATCTTTTGGGTTGAAAATTCCACTTTTTGGTCAAAAGTTGATAATTTCTGTTTAAAATTCATCACTGGGATTACAAATTACTTTTTTTTTTTGCTGAAAATTCGTTTCTTTTTAGCGAAAACAAATTAATTTTGCGAAAAAATCGTTTTTTTTTTTGGTTAAACATTTATTTTTCTAACTGAAAATTTAACGATTATAGTGTTCGTTTGTAAAATTATCGTTTTTTGCTAAAAATTTGTATATTTTATTTTGACTTATTTATTCAAATTTTTCGGTTAAAAATTTATCGTTTGAGTTTTAAATTCCATTATTTTATTATAAAAGTAATTTTTTTAATTGATTTTTTATACGAAAATGCATGTACTTTGTTAAAAATTCATATTTTTGATTGAAAAATCATCATTTTGGGTATAAATTCATTTCTTAGGTTCAATATTTACCTTTTTGATTTTAGAACTCAACTAAAAATTCGTCAAAATAAATAAAATATTCTATTTCTTGTGTAAAATTAACCTTCTTTAATAGAAATGTAAGCTTTTTCATTAAAAAATATTCTGTTCTAAAGAAAACGGAACAATTTTTTTTTTAAAGAATTATTTTTTGTTTGAAAACAAAACGTTTAGTTAAAAAATATTTTTATTTTAAAATAGAAAATTCATCATTTGGATTAGAAATTAATTTCTTTTGCTGAAAATTCGGCATTTTTTTGGTTTAAAATTTATTTTTCTAATTGAAAATTTAACGATTATGATTTTCGTTGGTAAATTTATCGTTTTTAGTTAAAAATTAGTATACTTTATTTTTATTTATTCATTAAAATCTTTCGGTTGAAAATTCAGCTTTTGAGTTTTAAATTCAATTATTTTGTTATGAATTAATTTTTTAATGTTTTAAGAATTATCATTTTGGGTAAGGATTCATTTCTTAGGTTCAATATTTATATTTCTGGTTTTAAAAGTCAACTAAAAATTGTTTAAAATTAATGAAATATTTAATTTCTTGTGAACAATTAACCTTCTTTGACCGAAGTGTAATATTTTTCTTAACAAAATGTTCCGTTCTATAGAAAATTTAACTACTCTTTTTTTTCGCAAATTCTTCTTTTTTTAAAGTTTAGTTTTTTTTTTAAAAGAAAATTCATCTTTTGCGTTAAAAATTTTACTATTTGGTCAAAAGAAGATAGTTTTGGTAATAAAAATTCATCACTGCGATAACAAATTAATTTCTTTTATTGAAAATTGGTTTCTTTTTAGTTAAAAATTAATAAATTTTGCTGAAAACTCGGATTTTTTTTGTTTAACCATTTATTTTTCTAACTAAAAATTTAACAATTATAGTTTTCGTTTGTCAAATTATTGTTTGTAGTTAAAAATTGGTATATTTTATATTTTATTTATTTATTAAAATTTTTCGGTTGAAAAATTATCGTTTTATTTTTAAATTCAATTACATTGTTAAAAATTAAATTTTTTTAATTGATTTTTTTATACGAAGTTGAAAATTAATTTCTTAGGTTCAATATTTTTCTTTTTGATTTTAAAACTCAACTAAAAATTCTTTAAAATGAATGAAATATTTAATTTCTTGTGGAAAATTAATCTTCTTTGACAGAAATGTAATATTTTTCATTAAAAACTGTTTCTTCCTATAGAAAATTTAAAGACTAATTTTTTTTCCGAAGAATTCTTTTTTTGACAAAAAAAAACGTTTAATTAAAAATAAGTTTTTTTTTTAAATAGAAATTTCATCTTTTGGGTTAAAAATTCCACTATTTAGTCAAAATTGGATAGTTTTGGTTGAAAATTCATCACTGTGATTTCAAATTATTTTCTTTTGATGGAAATTTAACTATTTAATTTTTTTTGTGAAGAAATTTTTTTTACTTAAAAAAAAACATTGAGTTAAAAATTAGTTTTTTAAAATAAAAAATTCATCTTTTGGGTTAAAAATTCTAATATTTGGTCAAAAGTTGATAGTTTTGGTTGAAAATTTATCACTAAGATTAAAAATTAATTTCTTTTGCTGAAAATTCATTTCTTTTTAGTTGAAAATTAATTAATTTTGCTAAAAAATCGTTTTTTTTTTGGTTTAACATTTATTTGTCTAACTAAGAATCTAACGATTATATTTATCGTTTGTAAAATTATCGTTTTTAGTTCAAAATTTATATATTTTATTAAAACTGTATCTTTTGTCGGTTTAAAATTCATCATTTGAGTTTTAAATTTAATTATTGTATCAGAAACTAATTTTTTTAATTGATTTTTTTAGACGAAAATGCATGTACTTTGTTGAATATTCATATTTTTGTTTAAAGAATTATCATTCTAGTTAAAAATTCATTTCTTAAGTTCAATATTTATGATTTCGATTTTAAAACTCAATTAAAAATTCTTTAATATGATTTAAATATTCAATTTCTTGTGGAAAATTACCTTTCTTTGATAGAAATGTAATCTTTTTCATTAAAAAATGTTTCATTCTATAGAAACTAAAACTATTTTTTTAAGAATCCTTTTTTTGAAAAAAAAAACTTTTAGTTAAAAATTATTTTTTTTTTAAACAGAAAATTTATTTTGTGGGTTAAAATTTCCACTGTTTTGTCAAAAGTTCATAGTTTAGATTGAAAATTCATTACTGGGATTACAAATTAATTTCTTTTGCTCAAAATTCGTTTCTTTTTAGTTAAAAATTAATTAATCTTGCTAAAACTTGGTTCTTTTGGTTTACCATTTATTTTTCTAACTGATAATTTAACGATTATAGTTTTCGTTTATAAAATTAACGTTTTTAGTTAAAAAATTGTATTTAAAAAAAAAAGTTCAGTTGAAAAATTAGTTTTTTTTCTAATAAAAAATTCATCACTGGGGTTACAAATTAATTTCTTTTGTTGAAAATTTGTTTCTTTGTAGTTAAAAATTAATTAATTTTGCTAAAAATTCGGGTTTTCTTTTGGTTTAACTTTTATTTTTCTAACTGAAAATTTAACGATTATAGTGTTCGTTTGTAAAATTATCGTTTTCAGTTAAAAATGTGTATATTTTATTTTTACTTATTTATTCAAATTTTTCGGTTAAAAATTTATCGTTTGAGTTTTAAATTCCATTATTTTATTACAAAGTAATTTTTTTAATTGATTTTTTTATACGAAAATGCATGTACTTCTTAAAAATGAATATTTTTGTTTGAAGAATCATCATTTTAGTTAAAAATTCATTTCTTAGGTTTAATATTCATATGTTTGATTTTAAAAGTCAACTAAAAATTGTTTACAATGAATAAAATATTTAATTTCTTGTGGAAAATTCATCTTCTTTGATAAAAATGTAATCTTTTTTATTAAAAAATGTTCCGTTCTATAGAAAATTGAACTTTTTTCTTTTTTTGTGAAGAATTCTTTTTTTGACAAAAAAAAAACGTTTAATTAAAAATTATTTTTTGTTTAAAAAAGAAATTTCATCTTTTGGGTTAAAAAATCCACTAATTGGTCAAAATTGGATAGTTTTGGATGAAAACTCATAACTGGGATTACAAATTAATTTCTTTTGACAAAAAATTTAACTATTTTCTTTTTTTTGTGAAGAAATTTTTTTCTTTTTTTTTAATAAAAGACGTTTACTTAAAAATTATTTTTTGTTTAAAATAGAAATTTCATCTTTTGGGTTAAAAATTTTAGTCTGTTTTTTATGGTTTAACATTTATTCATTTACCTAAAAATTTAGCGATTATAGTTTTCGTTTGTAAAATTATCGTTTTTCGTTAAAAATTTGTATATTTTATTAAAACTGTATTTTTTTCAATTAAAAATTTATCGTTTAAGTTCTAAATTCAATAATTTTTTTATGAATTAATTTATTTAATTTATTTTTTTATACCAAAATGCATGTACTTGTTAAAAATTCATGTTTTTGTTTAAAAAATCATCATTTTGGGTAAAAATTAATTTCTTAGGTTCAATATTTATATTTTTGATTTTAAAACTCAACCAAAAATTGTTTAAAATGAATGAAATATTCCATTTCTTGTGGAAAATTAACCTTGTTTGATAAAAATGTAATCTTTTTCATTAAAAAATTTTCTGTTCTATAGAAAATTGAACTATTTTATTTTTTTGTGAAAAATTATTTTTTGTTTAAGTTTATTTAAAAATTATTTTTGGTTTAAAATAGAAATTTATTCTTTTGGGTTCAAAATCCCAATATTTGGTCAAAAACTTGTAATTTTAGTTAAAAAATTCGTCACTGTGATTACAAATTATTTTCTTTTACTGAAAATTCGTTTCTTTTTAGTTAAAAATTAATTAATTTTGCTAAAAACTCGGGTTTTTTTTTTGTTTTAACATTTATTTTTCTAACTAAAAATTTAACGATTATAGTTTTCGTTTGTAAAATTATCGTTTTTGGTTACAAATTTGTATACTTTATTTTTATTTATTTATTAAAACTTTTCGGTTGAAAATTCATCGCTTGAGTTTTAAATTCAATTATTTTGTCACGAATTATTTGTTTTAATTGATTTTTTTATATGAAAATGCTCTTTGATAGAAATGTAATCTTTTTCGTTAAAAAATGTTCCGTTCTATAGAAAATTGAATTATTTTCTTTTTTTGTGAAGAATTCTTTTTAAAAAAAAACTTTAGTTAAAAATTGTTTTTTGTTTAAAATATAAATTTCATCTTTGGGGTTAAACATTTCACTATTTGGTCAAAAGTTGATAGTTTTGTTTAAAAATTCATCACTGGGATTACAAATTAATTTCTTTTGTTGAAAATTCTATCTTTTTAGTTAAAAATTAATTAATTTTGCTAAAAACTCGCGTTTTTTTGATTAACATTTATTTTTCTAACTGAAAATTCAACGATTATAGTCATCGTTTGTAAAATTAATATTTTAGTTAAAAATTTGTATATTTTATTTTTATTTAAAATTTTTCGGTTGAAAATTCATCGTTTGAGTTTTAAATTCAATTATTTGGTTTTAAATTAATTTTTTTAATTGATTTTTTTATACGAAAATTCATGTTCTTTGTTAAAAATTCTTAAATAAAATCTAAAGTTTGTTTAAAATGCATTAAGAAACATCCTTTTTTTGCATTAATATTATTAATCTTCTAGGTGAATATTTTATTTTGTACCTGAAATAATTTATAAATTGGGGTATTTTAACAATACTGTTGAAGGCACTGTTTAATGCGAATAAAGTTTTTTGATTATTTTTACTTTTTTGCCATTGAAATGAAGGACCCTTTCCAATGTGA
This sequence comes from Druon quercuslanigerum, assembly GCA_010014905.2. Taxonomy (NCBI): domain Eukaryota; kingdom Metazoa; phylum Arthropoda; class Insecta; order Hymenoptera; family Cynipidae; genus Druon; species Druon quercuslanigerum. The sequence goes on from JAAAKG020163140.1 coordinate 11,089, forward strand.
AGTAATACGTTTTTTTCGCGAATTTTAAATAATCTAATTATTATTAATAAAAATAGAAAATGCGATTTTTTAAATCTTAACTCAAAATGTTTATAAATGCTCATTACATTCTCAAATACTTTTTTTTTTGTCAAAATTGAATTATTTTGTTGAAAATTATGTTTTCCTCCTTAAAATTAAATGTTTTAAATGAAAACATAAAATTTAACTATTTTCTTTTTTTTGTGAAGAAATCTTTTTCTTTTTTAAAAAAAAAACGTTTAGTTGAAAATTAGATTTTTTTAATAGAAAACTCATCTTTTGGGTTAAACATTCCACCATTTGGTCAAATGTTTATAGTTTTGGTTGACAATTCATCACTGGCATTACAAATTAATTTCTTTTGTTGAAAATTCGTATCTTTTTAGTTAAAAATTAATTAAATTTGCTGAAAACTCGGTTTTTTTAAAATTAACATTTATTTTTCTAACTGAAAATTTAACAATTATAGTTTTCGTTTGTCAATTTATAGTTTTTAGTTAAAATGTATATATTTTATTAAAACTATATCTTTTCTGAATTGAAAATTCATAGTTTGAGTTTAAACTGACAATTTAACGATTATAGTTTTGTTCGTTTGAGTTTTAAATTCAATTATTTTTGTATGAATTAATTTTTTTAATTAATTTTTTTATACGAAAATGCTCTCTGATAGAAATATAATCTTTTTCATTAAAAAATGTTCCGTTCTATAGAAAATTAAACTATTTTCTTTTTTTTGTGAAGAATTCTTTTTTTAAAAAAAAACTTTAGTTAGAAATTATTTTTTGTTTAAAACATAAATTTCATCTTTTGGTTAAAAATTCCACTATTGGGTCAAAAGTTTATATTTTTGATGAAAAATTCATCACTGGGATTACAAATTAATTTCTTTTTCTGAAAATTCTTTTTTTTTTAGTTAAAAAGTAATTAATTTTGTTGAAAAATCCGGTTTCTTAGGTTTAACATTTATCTTCTAACTGAAAATTTGACGATGATAGTTTTCGTTTGTATATTTATCGGTTTTAGTTAAAAATTTGTATATTTTATTTTTATTTATTAATTAAAATTTTTCGGGTAAAAATTTATCGTTTGAGTTTTAAATTAAATTATTTGGTTATCAAATAATTTTTTTAATTGATTTTTTTATACGAAAATGCATGTACTTTGTTAAAAATTTATATTTTTTATAAAAAAAGTTCCGTTTCATAGAAAATTGAACTATTTTCTTTTTTTTTATAGAATTCTTTTTTTGGAAAAAATGTTTAGTTAAAATTATTTTTGGTTTAAAATAGAAAATTCATATTTTGGGTTAAAAATTCCACTATTTGGTCAAAAGTTGAAGTTAAAAATTAATTCATTTTGCTAAAAATTCGCATTTTTTTTGTTTAACATGTATTTTTCTAACTGAAAATTTAACGATTATAGTTTTCGTTTGTAAAATTATCGTTTTTAGTTAAAAAAGTATATGTTTTATTAAAATTATATCTTTTCTCAATTAAAAATTCTTCGTTTGGGTTTAAATTCAATTATTTTATCATAAATGATTTTTAATTCATATTTTAACACTCAACTAAAAATTCTTTAAAAAGAATGAAATATACACTTTCTTGTGGAACAGTAATCCTCTTTGATTGAACAGTAAACTTTTTCATTACAAACTGTTGCGTTCTATAGAAAATTGAACTATTTTCTTTTTTTTGTGAAGAATTCTTTTTTTTTTTAAATCTTTAATTAAAAATTATTTTTTGTTTCAAATAGAAATTTCATCTTTTGGGTTAAAAATTTCATTATTTGGTCAAAAGTGGATAGTTTTGGTTGATAATTTATCACTGGGATTACAAATTAATTTCTTTTGACAGAAAATTCGTTTCTTTTTAGTTAAAAACTAATTAAGTTTTATGAAAACTCGGAATTCTTTTTGGTTTAACATTTATTTTTCTAACTGAAAATTTAACGATTATGATTTTCGTTTATAAAATTTTCGTTTTAAGTTAAAAATTTATATATTTTAATAAAACTCTATTTTTTCAGTTGAAAATTCATCGTTTAAGTTTAAAATATTAAAATATTTTTTTAATTGATTTTTTAATACGGAAATGCATGTTCTTTGTTAAAAATTCATATTTTGGGATTCCAAATTAATTTCTGTTGCTGAAAACTCATTTTTTTTGGTTTAAAATTTATTTGTCTGACTGAAAATTTAACGATAACAATTTTCGTTCATAAAATTATCGTTTTAAGTTCAAAATTTATATATTTTATTGAAACTGTTTCTTTTTCGGTTGAAAATTTATCGTTTGAGTTTTAAATTGAATTATTTTGTTAAGAACTAATTTTTTAAATTGAACCATTTTCTTTTTTTGTGAAGAATTCTTTTTTTTTTTTTGAAAAAAAACGTTTAGTTAAAAATTATTTTTGGTTTAAAATAGAAATTTCATCTTTGGGTTAAAATTTCCACTGTTGGGTCAAAAGTTGATAGTTTTGGTTGAAAATTCATTACTGGGATTACCAATTAATTTCTTTTGACAGAAAATTTAACTGTTTTCTTTTTTTGTGAAGAAGTCTTTTTCTTAGAAAAAAAAATCGTTTTTTTTTTTAATAGAAAATTCATCTTTTGGGTCAAAAATTCTACTATTTGGTCAAAAGTTGATAGTTTTGGTTGAAAATTCATCACTGTGATTACAAATTAATTTCTTTTGCTGAAAATTCTTTTTTTTTTAGTTAAAAATTAATTGACTTTGTTGAAAACTCGGGTTTTTTTGGTTTAACATTTATTTTTCTAACTGAAAATTATCGCTTTCAATTAAAAATTTATATATTTTACTAAAACTGTATCTTTTTTAAAATGAAAATTCATCGTTTGAGTTATAAATTCAATTATTTTGTTATGAATTAATTTTTTTAAGCAATTCATATTTTAAAACTCAACTAAAAATTCTTTAAAATGAAAGAAATATTCAATTTATTGTGGAAAATTAACCTTCTTTGATGGAAATTTAATCTTTTTAAATAGAAAATGTACCGTTCTATAGAAAATTCAACTATCTTCTTTCTTTTGAGAAGAATTCTTTTTTTTTTTTGAAAAAAAACGTTTAGTTAAAATTATTTTTTGTTTAAAATAGAAATTTCATATTTTACGTTAAAAATTCCACTATTTAGTCAAAAGTTTATAGTTTTCGTTAAAAATTCATCACTGGGATAACAAATGAATTTCTTTTGCCGAAAATTCGTTTTTTTTTTAAATTAACAATTATTTCATTTTGCTGAAATTTTTTTTATAACTAACTGATAATTGAACGATTATAGTTTTCGTTTTTAAAATTATCGCTTTTAGTTACAAATTTGTATATTTTATTTTTTATTTATTTATTCAAATTTTTCAGTTGAAAATTCATCGTTTGAGTTTTAAATTCAATTATTTTGTTATGAAATAATTTTTTTAATTCATTTTTTTATCCGAAATTGCATGTGTATTGTTAAAAATTAATATTTTTGTCAGAAGAATCGTCATTTTAGTTGAAAATTAATTTCTTAGGTTCAATATTTATATTTTTAATTTTAAAACAAAACTAAAAATTCTTTAAACTGAATGAAATATTCAATTTTTTGTGGAAAAGTTACCTTCTTTGATAGAAATGTAATCTTTTTCATTAAAAAATAGTCCCTTCTATAGAAAATTGAACTTTTTTCTTTTTTTGTGAAGAATTCTTTTTTTGACCAAAAAAAAAAACGTTTAATTAAAAATTATTTTTTGTTTAAAATAGAAATTTCATCTTTTTGGTCAAAAGTTCATAGTTTTAGTAGAAAATTCATCACTGGGATTACAAATTAATTTCTTTTGCCGAAAATTCGTTTTTTTAAATTAACAATTAATTAATTTTGCTGAATTTTTTTTTTAATATTTATTTTTATAACTGATACTTTAACGATTATAGTTTTCGTTTGAAATTATCGTTTTCAGTTAAAAATGTATATATTTTATTAAAACTGTATCTTTTTTCGATTAAAAATTCATTATTTGAGTTTTAAATTCAATTATATTGTTATGAATTAATTTTTTTAATTAATTTTTTTAATACAAAAATGCATGTACTTTGTTAAAAATTCACATCTTTGTTTGAAGAATCATCATTTTAGTTAAAAATTAGTTTCTTAGGTTTAATATTTATCTTTTTGATTTTAAAAGTCAACTAAAAATTGTTTAAAATGAATTAAATATATTAAATTTATTGTGTAAAATTAACCTTCTGTGATAGAAATGTAATCTTTTATATTAAAAAATGTTCCGTTATATAAAAAGTTAAACTAGTTTCTTTTTTTTGTGAAGAATTCTTTTTGTTGAAAAAAAAATAATAAGTAAATAAGTTAAAAATTAAAAAACCACTTTTTTAGGAAATTTTTTTTAATTTTTAACTTATTTATTTATTATTTTTAACTTCAATTAATTTTTTAAAAGAAAAGAATTTTTAGGAAAAGAAATTATTTTTTAATCAGAGTGTTGAATTTTGAACCAAAACTATGAACCTTTGACCAAATAGTGGATTTTTTAACCCAAAAGATGAAATTTCTATTTTAAACGAAAAATAATTTTTGATTGAACGTTTTTTTTTTTCAAAAAAAGAATTCTTCACAAAAAAAAAGAAAATAGTTCAATTGTCTATAGAATGGAACATTTTTTAATGAAAAATATTACATTTTTATCAAAGAAGGTCAATTTTCCAAAAGAAATTAAATATTTCATTTATTGTATAAACGAAAACTATAATAGTTAAAGTATCAGTTATAAAAATAAATATTAAACCAAAAAACAAAATTTCAGCAAAATTAATTAATTGTTAATTTAAAAAAACGAATTTTCGGCAAAAGAAATTAATTTGTAATCCCAGTGATGAATTTTTTTTTCTCGATTAAAAATTCATTGTTTGAGTTTTAAATTGAATTATTTTATTATGAATTATTTTTTTATGCGAATATGCATGTACATTGTTAAAAATTTATTTTTTTGAAGAATTATGACTTTAGTTATAAATTCATTTTTAAGTTCAATATTTATCTTTTTGATATTAAAACTCATCCAAATATTATTTAAAATAAATTAAATATTTAATTTCTTCTAAAAATTAACTTTCTTGGATAGAAATGAAATCTTTTTCATTAAAAAATGTTCCGTCCTATTTTAAAATAGGAATTTCATCGTTTGGGTACAAATTTTCAATATTTGGTCCAAAGTTTAAGTTATTAAAATAAATTGAATATATGGTATTAGCACTATTGTTATTCAAAATAATTTATTTTTCTATGTTCCTATTTTAAGAGCATTTTGGGTTCAACGCAGACCAAACACATCACCCGTAAAATGGTTTTTTTTTTAAATTTTGAAAAATCAGTAGGATTTTTTATTTTTAGATACTAATAGAATGCTGAAAAAATGACCAGTTTCCACCAATAACACCCCCAATTTGTTAGATCATGTTCGATATAAAAAAACTACCCAAATAGAAATTTTAAGTGTCGCGAATTGTAATTTTTATTTCAGACGCAGTCCATTAGTAAGATTAAAAATATCCCCTGATTTCGAAGAATATAAAAAACATTTGACTTTTTTCTCCATTAAGAAATCAGCCTGGCGAACATTCATTAAAAAACTGTGATTAATATATTGGTAGATTATAATGATATTCTTTTATCCATATCGTACTGTGTCTCTTTTTTAACATGATGGCAAATTTATTCGTAGCATTACTTTGTCAACAGAGAAAAGCGATAAATCATTTAAATTCCAGAAAACCTTCAATTTATAAATCTTACGATTGAGCAAGCAGCGAAATTACAAGACTCCGACCTTGTTGGGACAGATTTACGCACTGTTTAACAAGATGAACATGATGATTATAAATAAAATAAAGTTACCATCCACATAATGCGTGTTTTGAAAATGATCTATTTTTACAATGTTATCTTGAATAATGGCAGACTCTCTGGTATATATATTGGCGAACATTCCTTCAAAAATCAATTCAAAAATCAAGAGTTTTCCTGAAGCCTTAGGAGCAAATTGATTTATTTACAAAAATGAGGGTCACCATTACTCTGCTCGTTAGCTTTGCCATTATTCTCAATTCTATTGGTGAGTATAGAGCATATCCCATTATTTCATTTATTATTTATTTCGATAGCAACATTTGTGACTTAATCATTGTTTTTTGTCTTCTTTCAGAATTAAGCTTGCAGGATGTTCCAGCTCTTCAAGATCCTAAAAATCCTCAGAACCGTCATCATTTTCTGATGCGTCAGCAACATCCTCAAGTGCGACCACAAAATGTTCAAACTCAAGAACATGTTCAAGTTGAGGTACCTCATCAACCTCATCCACATGTCCGTCAACCAATGCCAGAATATTTGCGACCACAACCAATATTACCGGTTCGGCGAGTTGGCCGACAAATGGATTTAGCTGGAATGATAGCTGCTAATCAACAATAGGTTTATCATCATCATCATCATCAATGTCATCGACATCATCATCAAGATCAGAATCTCTAATGTAAGTCAATTAAATTTATCAAACATTCTTGCAAATTTTCTATATAGGTTTTTTAGAATTTGGATGTTTTATTTGGCTACGTCTAGTCACCCCGAGAAATTGCCAGAGCTGGAAAAGGGCATGCACTAGTCGCGAAATTTCGGGATGACTAGCCAAACTTATAAAAAATATTTTTCTAGACACTCTAAATGTTGGGAACGTTTTTTTTCAACAAATTACAAAATGTAATTGTTTATTAATGTTATTAATTTTAGAAGTCAAGTGTCTTCTTATTAAAGAAAAATTGTCATTAGAACCAAAAACAATTTCTTCGAAGTTTTCTTTGACTGAGAGACTATTAATATTTTTCTTTCTTCTAAAGTTTAATTTATCTGTTTTAAGCCACAACAACAAAAAAAAACATGTTTTAACAATAATTTTCTTTTACAGTAAAGCTGATCATCATTTTCCGGAAACAGATATTCTTCAAAATTTGAAAATGTTCAAACTACCGGATGAAGTTTCCATTTAATAGTACAAATATCTCCTGATTCCATTAATTTCTAAATGTGAATATTTTATGTTTATTAATTTATGCTATAAGTTATGTGATTATTATATGTTGTACATAGTGTGTTCTGTATTAAGTTGTAAATTCCAACGTGTTGGTCCAATAAAATTCCTACGATCAAATAATTACCAAATTCTTTCATTTCTAAAGTTTAAAACAAAATCAAGAGATTGACATTGTTTCTTAATGACACCAAATTAACGAATTTAGGTGCCTTCTACTTTCTGAACGAAAAAAAGTTTGAAAAATAATCAAATTTTCAACAACAAATTGTATAAAAATTTCATCAGACAGCTCATAATAAGAAGATTAAAGAATTACACAAGGATGAAGAAAATAAAAAGTTATACGTATTTCTAAATCTTCATTAAATAATGTATCTCATCATATCATAAAAAATATAATTATACCAATATCTTGGATTGTATAGTGACCCCGGTCTCAGTTACTGAACAAAATCTTAATGTCATAAAACTGAGTATTTCGAGATCAAAAGGCATATATCTTCACGCTATAAATTTTTTTCATGAGATGAGATATAATTAATAACGTGTACGATAAGTCTATTTAAGGAACTTTCATTTAAAGCAAACCTTTGCAGTCAATATTTTAGTCTTTGTTATTTACTAAATTTTTAATAAATAGGCAAATAAGTAATAAGCTGATGGTAATGGATTTCGACCAAGTGAGGAAATTAAATAAAGCATGCTAAAGTTAAGCAAATGAGTAATAGGTATAACTCCAAAAAGCTAATAATTATAAAAAAATTTCTGTTAAAGAATCCAACAATAAATCTAGCAGTAAATATGTATGTTCTTATAGTCGTAAAATTATAATTATTTCAGCACTACCTAGAAAGATATTTGCTTTAAATTAAAAAAGTCTTATCCTTGACATAATGTTTTCATTTTAATTAATAATAACTTTAAACTGAAAAAAGCTATTTGGTCTTAATGACATATTTTCTTTAGAACAAAAAACAATTTCTTTGAATCAAAAGGGATTTTTTCGAATAATTGAAAGTTTTCATTTACAAAATCATTTTTTAACAATGATTTTTCGTGACAGTTAAGCAGATCACTATTTCTGTAAAATTCTGTAATCATTAAATGCTGTTAAAATTTTTTGGAATCTACAAATTTTTATTTATTTTTGAAATTTTTTTTAAACTTCTAAATATTTTTTGAAAAGATTCGAATTTTACATAAAACTTTTAATACATCCTGCAAAATTTATAGAAATTCGCTTCAAAATCTTCTAGGTTATTATTTTTACAGTTTTTGAAATTTTTTAAAGTCTTTTTTTGAGGAATCTTAATACATTTTTTTTATAATTTTGAACCCTTTTAAAATGCTTGAAAAGCATCTTAATCCTTTGTTTGAAATCTTAAGAAATCTACTTTTAAATTTTTTGACATCTTTTCAAGTTTTAAATTATTTTTTAATTTGTTCAAAACTTCAAAATATCTCTTTAACTTATTTTAATTTTTTCCAAATTTATTTTATTTCACTGTTCAATTGTTATTTATTCATAAAAATTTGTGAGTGCTTCGAAATATTCTTAAATATTCTGCTGAAATTAATTTTTCGTAATAAAAAAAATTAGTTTAAATTTGTCCAAGAATCTTAAGATAGCTTTTGTACTATCTTACAACCTTTCAAAATCCTCAAGAGCTTCAAAATTTTATTTAAAAAATTCTCAGTATTTCCTCCACCTACTCGTATTTTATCTGAATAAACACATTTCCATCTGTTATTTACACATTAAAATTCAACATTTTCACTTCCAAGTGAAAACTTTTTGAACAGAAGTGAGTGAAGAAACTTGAAAAATTTATCTTCAAAAAACTAAAGTCGCATTAAAATAGCTAGAATACAGAAATAAAATATTTGCCATTATTGATGTTGTTTGTGATACTTTAATTTAAGAATATTCCAGGTGTTAGGAACTTCGTTATTTCAACCAAAACAATCATAAAACGTAACCTCGCAATCAATTGAGTTCGCTCCTTGTTTAACTTAAATGGTTATTCACAATAAAATAATGTCTCATACATCCATGAGAGAATTCGAGACCCTGCTTGGCTGCCAGAATTACATCGTTGGGAATCTACATTGTCAGTCACAGCCAGGCTGTATTTTTTTACGATGGCTGGCGAAAAATGTTCTTATCACACACCGAGAAGGGTCCGCACTTCTCGGTAGTGTGGGGATATTGATATCATTACTGCAGCGATCTTAGTTTATATAAATATAGACAAAGATCTTAATTGATCACTGTAATGATGCTACCAACGACCCACTAAAAAACCACCCTTTCTTCTTGGCCTCATCCCCCCCCCCCCCGGAACAGCTTTCGCATTACTTCATGTGGGTGCCGTTCTCTAGTCGTGCCTCGGCTCTTCTCGATTGTCGCAGATTGGGCTTCTTCTGCATTTATTGGCTTCTTGTCAGACCTTCACAGCTACGTTTTTAGCTTGTGCATCCGGGAAGCTTCTTCAACGAGGCTGCCTCCCTATACGCCAAGCACGTCAAAGTCCACGGTAGGTGATCTGTCCAGGGTTTCTCCTGTTTAGTGGAGCAGAAAAAACACTGCGGAGTGCTGAATTACTCCGCAGCCTTGTGGCCCTCTTTGCCGCATCTCAAACAGGCCCTCTTTCTATCCCGTTCCTGGAAACCAGCTACAATATTACTAAAGCCTTGGCAGCGGTAGCACATCTGGACCTCCGTCTTTCTGCGTACGCGGCAGGACACCCATCCTTTCTTTAGGTGTCCTGTCCGCACGAGCCTTGCGGCAAACTCCTCCCTCATTTCTACGAAGGCCCTCAGATTGCCTCTGAAGGCCTTCTTAGTAAAGCTAACCTTTATTTCGCCACATGTAGCCTCACCAAAGTATCTACGCGCGGCAGCTTCCACTTTATCCTCCTCCGTTACTGTGTCAAGGTTCAGAACCTCGACCTCAACACGGGGGGTGAGTTCGCGTACGCGTCCCCTGTCCCCAACCGCCATCTTGATAGCATCGGACAGCTTTGTTCTGCCATCCGAAGCATGTCCTAGCTGTACCAAGACCTCTACGCCTCTGATATCTGATATCCCTGACCTTAGCTACCCCTCAGCGTAGGTAAGAGCCTCCACCGGTTTGATGAGAACCGCGTCGGGTCTAGATCACCTCTGCTTCGTTTTCATCTCGCTTGCCTTTGGTGCAGGTGTAGGCACCCCTCCCTCATCCTTTTTGGGAGTTGCAGTTGTCGCTTTTCCTGCGCGGGTCCTCGGCTTCTTCGTCCTTGGCCTTGCGGAACTTGCCTTGTCGGGACTCAGAGTAGGCTCCCTCTCTCGTTTCCCAGGATGGGGAGTGGGAGTTCCCACGGTCTCTTCTGTCTGAGTCCTGCATTGGCTCGTGTTTCTCTTGGCCTTCTGTTTTCGGGCTACTGCCCTCCATTCCGCAGTTATCTTGAAGTTGGTGCAAGATACTCTCTGCCTTCTTTAGTCCCTCGCTTATTGGGAGCCACATGTTTTTTTCTCGCTACTGAATTCTACCATTTTTTCTATGGTATCTCGCAACTCTTCTAAGAGATGGTATGTCTCTGGGATTTTAACATCCATTTCAGTAATGTCCACCTTATTAGCCGACAGTTCTCTCCTGCCCACCTTCTCCGTAACGTCCATAGGACCACCCAACTCCTCACAAATGCTCCGGCTGACTTCTTCAACGTCTCTTTGTAATTGATGCTCCATAATGTTCCCACGAGTAGCTAGAGAAGTAAAGGTCCACCTCCGCATACCCCCGCATGCGAGGGTGAGGTTTATATGCTCTAGGAGACGACCTGGTATCCTAGAGACAGCATTCGAGACACCACTCCCTGTTGCCATTCAGTCCTCTGCACGGTTGTTCACGCCTTGACTTGAGTTTCTAAGTGTGTTTGGTCCGCAAGGCTTATTTTATTTTCGCCTTACCCTCTGTTTCCAGCGAGCATCATTTCCCTATCTGCCACCTGGGGACGCGCCAAGTAGGGGTTTCATCTCCCCTCCGCTACAATGGTGACAGCGCCAGTGTTGGGAATACATTGTAACATTGATATAAGCTACCAGAGCGTACGTAACTACATGATATCAAATGGGCGCCAATGTTTAAAATGATTTAGAGAGTCAACAAAATAAATATCTCATTAATTTCTGTACATCTTGACGGATGCTTCCAAGTATACTAATGAAAAAATATATTTAAAATAAAATTGTTTATTCAATAGCAGTTACCTAGTTTTTAATTTTTGCTTTCTCCTTTCATGTAAAAGTTACACTTCTCATTTAATTATGATAACAAAGATCTCATTTGATTCTTTGAAGGATTCTCTACAATTCTATTTTGGTAGTTTTTATTGAAATTTAACCATCATTGTTTGTAGAAATAAAAGCTGTATGATTTAAAAATTAAATTGGTTTAAAAAAAAACCTACTTAAAGAGAATTGTTGAGAATCCTTCAAAGAATAAAATGAGGTCTTGGTGATGAGCATTATATAAAACTTTTGAACTTTTCTCTTAAGAGAAAGTATAAAATAAAACTCTTCATTACTACAGTTAAATAAACATTTTTAACCTAATTATTATTTTTTTAAATTACGCACAGAAACCTCCAGTGAAATTCTTGGAAATTCGTAACAGATATATTTTTTCCAATTTTTCCAATAATTTTAAAGGCAGGCAACTTTTGAGATTATTTTTATGTAATGTGTACATTACGGTGGTACAAAAATACATGGCACATTTTTTTCACCACCACGAGTTCGCGAAAACTACCCTTAAAATTCAAACTGTAAATTCTTTATGAAATTGACCTCTTGACCACTGTATTCTCGTCTTTTTTATACTTGATATGATTTATAGTGGTATAGTAGAATATGTAAGAACATTAATTATTGGATTTTAAATTCTTTAAACAAATGAAGTTATGGAAAATTTTTCAGTATACTTTACATACTCTATCCCAGTAGCTTCAATTTACTGGTGTAATATTTTTTTAACTAAGGAAATTCCGGGAGCTAAAATTTGGCCGAATTTGAAAACTTATTAAGCAACGTCATAAATGTCGTTTAATTCTCAAACAATGGCATTTTTCAAAACCATCCTTTAATAATTTTTTACCAGTCGCAAAGTGTAAATAGTCTAATTACTAGCTTAATTTAGCAAGATATTAACAATCATAAATTTGTTTACCACCTCGTTAATTTATTTATGAAAGTTAATTAAAAATACCATTGCAACAGATAAAAAACACGATATGAAGGATTTGCATGAAGTAAATTTCCCTAGGATATTTTTTTACATCTTACTTTATAAACTTTTAACAGATAACAAAAACAAATTCAGCAAATTTTGAAAGTAATGATTCTTCCTTTTAGTAGTATTATTATTGATAATACCGACTTCAGACGTTTTACCGCTGGCACTTCTGTTCTCTTATTATTAACTTAAGCCTTAACCAAAACAAACTGATTTTAAAACAAACAAAAATAGGAATTTTAATAGAAATAGTTGAATTTGTAACCAAGGAAAATTTGTTAATCAGTAAAGATAAAAAATGTCAGTCACAATGTTGATTTTTTCATCCAAAAAAAAAGAATTTCCTGCAAAACAGATTAATTTTCAACACAAAAATATAAATTTTTTACCAAAATAATTGAATTTTTAACTTAACAAAAGCAATTATGGAGCTCAAATGCAATTTTTATATTTTCACTTTAAAATTTTATTTTTAGCCAAATAAAAACAAATTTCCAACAGAATATTGAAACTTTCAAGCAAAGAAATTAACTGGTCACGACGGCCAGCTGGGCGTGGTCAGATGTCAAGTGACGCGCCAGAGAAACGGAAAGATCGGAACGAAGGAAACGCCAAAGGAAGACTTGAGGAGGAAGGAAAGGGATGTGCAGAGAATGCTAAACAACAGGGCTAGGAATGAGAGGAGTGAAGGGCGAGCGGCAAAGGTAGGGAATCAGAAAATAAAAATAGAGGAGAATATGTGGGTATGGGATGAGAAAAAGGAGTTTTTGAGTTTGATGTGCAGGGAATTGGTTTTGTGGGAAGTAGAGAGGTGGGCGTAAAGTAGGGCGGATGACTGTTAAAGGTGCTGTACTGGAAGTGAAAAAAGTACTAGGGGTGAAGAAGAAACATGAGGATTTCTGGAGGTATATGCAGGAGTTTGATGTGGTGGGATTGATAGAGTTTTGGATAGAGAGAAAGGAATATGATAGAGTACAGCCAAAGTTGCCAAGGGGATATATATGGAGGCTACACGAGGCGGTCAGAATAAAGAGATCAGGAAGGGCGAGTGGGGGAATTATAACAGGGGTTAGGGATGGATTAGAGAAAGAAGTTCATGAAGGGGGAGAGGGACAGGGCGTGCAAATGAGGGCAGTGAAGGTATAAGGGATAACATACAAGTTTGTGACTGTGTACAAGAAGGATGAGTTAGAAAGGGAAAAAAGGGTAAAAGACGTGTTAGAAGAGAGAGATGCGGGTATAGTGGTACTCAGGGGGGGGGGGGATTCAATAAGAGAATGGGGGGCTGTACCGGGATGGAGAGAGCTTCGAAAGGAAATCGAAGGATAAGTTAATAAACAAAGAGGGGGAGATTATAAGAGACTGGATGGAGGATAGAGGATAGGTTGTGGCGAATGGTATGGTAACAGGGGACGAAGAGGGAGAATACAAGTATTTTTGTAAGATAGGGGTATCTGTGATAGACTACGTGATAATAAACATGCCAGGGTGGGCGGAGCTAGAGAAATTTGCAGTGCAAGTGAGGGTGGAAAGAGAAGTATCAGGAGCATTTGGGAAACGTAAGCTCTAAAGAAGAGTCGGTGAAAGAGATATGGGAGGATCTGAAAAATGAAGTAAAAGGGTGTGTGCAAAAGAAGGTATTTAGAAAGAAGAAAAAAGGAATGGTGAAGCTGTGGTAGGTTAGGGAATGTAAAACGATCAAGAGAAAGGTGGAAAGGAAGTACAGAAAGTGGAAGAAAGGAAATCCGAAAAGCGTGGAGTGCGTAGAAATGAGAAAGGAGTTTAGGATGATGTGTATAAAGAAAGAGCAGGAAAAGGAAAAAGAGCTGGAAGAGGAGTTGAGAAATGTGAAGACAGAAGGGGAGGTGTGCAAGATAATTATTAGGTTTAGGAAACGAAGGGTGGGGATAAGTGAAAAGATAGGGAGGGGCGAATGGAGGGAATTTTTTAAACATTAATTTCATGGCTCAGAGACACGGAAGAGAGATGAGGGGAATAGAAGTACACGGGTGGTAGATGGGCAAGAGCTGAATAATGAGGTGATAAAGAGGCAGATAAGAGAGTTTAAAAGGTTTGAAATAAAAGGGCTGCACGGGGTAGAGAACAAAGCATGGCTGTTTGACATATATGAGGTAAGGGAGAGGCTGATGGAGGTAGTAAGATAAGTATGGCGAGGGGAGGTAGTGATCGTACCACTGCATGAAAAATGGGATAGGGAGAGGCAGCAACAATATAGATGAATTATGCTAATAAATACGGCGTACAAAATATACGCGATGGTGCTGACAGATAGGCTGCGGAAGGGCGTTGAGGGGAAAGGCATACTGTCGGGGAGACGGCCTTATGGGAGGGAAGAAGTACCATTGACAATATTTACGTTTCGCAGCACGTGCTGAATAGAGAACTAGTCAAAAAGTGTGCCAGAGTGTACGCGTTTTTGTAGATCTAAAAGGTGCGTTCCCTTCGGTGGTTAGGGGCAGGTTGTGGGAAGCAATGTAAGAGAGGGGAGTGTAGAGAGGCTTTAACAAAAGGGTGAGGGAAGTATATGAGAAGACGAAAGATAGGGTGAGAGGAGGGGAGGGAATCTCTGAAGGTTGCTGGATGGATAGGGGGTTGAGGCAAGGGTACCCGCTTAGCCCAACGCTGTTTGTAATTTTAATCGCAGATATTAAAAGTAAGCTAGTGGCCGAAGTGGTGGGAGGAGTTAGAGTAGGAGGGGTAAGGATATGGTTACTTGCATATGCAGATGACATAGTGCCGCTACCAAAGAGCGAAGAGGCTTTAAAGGAGATGTTGAAAAGGTTGAGAAGATACTTGGGAAAAAATAGGTTAGAGTTAAATGCGGATAAGTCGAAGGTTATGGTGTTCAGAAAAGGTGGGGGAGAAAAGCGGTACATAAGTTGGAAGAGTTTGTATACCTGGGCTTCTTGTTTCGAAGAAATGGGGGAGTGGATGGTCATATGAAAGAAAGAGTGAGAAGGGAAAATGTGGTGTTCAAGCAAGTCTGGGGGCTGGGAAAGAGGATGTTTGTAGATGATTTTCTAAGAAGAATGAAATTGTTTGATTCGCTAGTGATAAGTGTCTTATTTTACGGAGTGGAAGTGTGGGGGGTGGAAGGTAAATGAGGAGGTAAATAGGATACAGGAGAGGTATGTAATTTGGACACTGTGGTTAAGAAGAAATATGCCGAAATATATTGTCAGAAGGGAGACAGGAAAAACGAGTTTAGAGATTATAAAGGAGAGCCGAGCATGTAGGAGGTGTAGGACGATGGAGGTGAAAAGGGAAACGTATTTTAGAATGAATAGATTGCAGATGGATGAAGTGAGAAGGATGCATGAGGCAGGAAGGAGGGTAAGTGAGTTAGTTAAGAGAAACAGCATGGAAAGAGAGAAGGAAGCAGGGGAGGAAAGAATAAGAGAGTCAAGTTTTATTTGGAACTATGTGTGGATTATGCCAAGGGAGGGAGCGCAATATTTGTTTGGGAAAGGTGAGCAAGGAAGGCAGGAACTTATAGCGAAAATAAGATGCGGATGCATGGAGATGTATAATAGCTTCTGGCTTTCTGGAGAAAAGAGAATGTGTTAATTGTGCGGAAGGGGAATGCAAAAGTAGGACACTGGTTGTAGGAGTGTGAAGAGATGAAAAGGAGTAGGATAAGCATGGAGGTAATGTTGCATAAAGAATAAAAGGAAGGAGGATGAGGAATGGAGAAGAAAAGATTGTATATAATTGAGAAAGTAGATTAAAGAAAATTGTACATATTGCTGCAGAGACAGACGCTGGCAAGGCGTGGTAAAGCGATAATGTGGGGATGGATGTTAGTTTTTAAAGAGTTAGTTGTAGGAAAATTCTGTAAAAATGGAAGTGTAAGCAAGTCAATTTCTTAAGCCCAGCAGGCTGAAAAATAAAGTTTTATCTATCCATCCTAAAATTTTCAACTTTTTAAGTCAAATAACGTATCGCTGAAATGGTTAAACTTCGCAGATTAGGAATGTTATATTTATAAATTACCAAGTGCTATATTGAACAAATATTATGTCCCGCATTTTAGTCCTATTTAGGTACAAAGAATTCCTGCTGACCAAGATCGAAGACAGCAGCTCGGCATACTAAGGGGAAACCGGGGAGGGGGGGGGGGGGTCACGTGTAGCCAGGGCGGAATTGAACATCGACCAAAAATTTAACTGCATAATATCGATAAAATTTGTTTTCTCTGGCATAGTTCCTAGAGGAATCTCTTGCATCCTTTTCTTTGATCGCTATTAGTTTTTATTTATGAAAATAAGCTATAAGTGGTTTTTCATAATGTACTGCATTTGCTGCAGCGATTTTTTAATTCTTTTAAACAAAATTAAAATAGTATGGTCTGCTGACCTTTCAATAGGGGGTTTCAATCCCTCTTCATTGGTTGTAAAAACATTGAATACAAAATTTTAAATTTTTTTCATCAAAGGTAAGTATTTTCGAAATCGTTCTTGCGCCAGAAAAAAATGATCTTTTTCCTGTAGCAAACCTCAGGTTGAACATATAAAATAAAAAATTTAAGATATGGAAAAAATATAAATTTGTAAATTTAAAAAAAACATTTTTATCAAAAGCTGTTATGTTTACAGAAAAATACGTCTTTTCTAAAGGCCGAAAATAGGATGTGTCAAAAATAAATTCATTTGAACGGCGTTAATTCAAATTGCATACAAATTTTAATTTTAATCAAAAACTGTGCTTAGAACCCCTAATGAACTAAAGTCATCAATTGAAACTGAATTTGTTTATATTTGCTTTAAAAGTCGGTTCTTCAGTCATCAATATGAGCATTATATACAGTTTTTTTGTAAAATATAATAAAATAATGTAGACAAAATGAAACGTATACTCTTGGCGTCAAAAGCGTTTGATTCCCATATATAATTCAATAAGTAAAACACCAGATTTTATTAGCAATTGCTCACTCAGAAATCAGGAAGTCAGACTAACAATGACTGCCACCGGAATAACAAAGACTGGGTAGAGACCTCCCTTGGACTAACGACAGATTTTTTGGGACTTCCTACGAGGCTCCCTCGAAAACCTAATCGGGCGGTATTTGAAACAGATCTTTCGAGTGTTCTGTCAAAGCTACGAATTTTCCCAACAGGGATTTCGCTGAACCGGCCGGCTGGAGCGAGAGTTCTTGCGGCGCACTGAGACTTCCTACGAGACTAACTGGGACTTCCTCTTCTTCTTATTTGTGGCTTCTTGCTATACAAAAAATGGTTAGAACTACACACAGGCAAGCAGGGATATGTAAGAATCGAACAGAGTCAACTTGCCACTTTAATATTCAACCATAGAGTTAATACAGATAGAGGCAACAAGCCATAGGCCGCTCTGTAAGCGGGACCGTCCGTCTCAAGTTTGCTG
>JAAAKG020163150.1:0-28882 GCA_010014905.2 Druon quercuslanigerum
ATTTTACCGCGATTTCGCTGGGATCGGGTGCAAATTTTCAGATTAGCACCTGATCCCGGCGAAATCCTGCGGTTGTCCTTATGACAAATAGTTTAATTATATATATATATATATTCTTTTGCGTTATCAGTCCACGTTTAAGGACCTTACATTTGAGTAGTTTCCTACTTTAACTTTTTGTTCCTTAGAGGGATACCTAGTCCTAGGAACTTTTTAATAAATTACAAATTACAAATAATACTCACAAAAGAAATGAAAAAAATGAATGCATCAAATTGTTTAAAACAAAAAAAATCTGGAAAACATCGTTATATACTGCATTTCGTATACTATTTTATCTATAATGTGATATATCTCGAAATAGAAGTTAGTTGTATCAAAATGTTTTATGGAAAAGTTGTAGGAGAAAAACGGGGGTTACGCAAAGCTACGAATGACTTTGACCTTAAATGCGATTTTTATGGTCCTTCAGAGATAAAAGTTATTTTTTTAAATGCAATCCGTTATTTTGTCCCCTGATTTGAAAAGAAGAGAAATGATCATTTCGTAAAGATCATAACAATGTCAAATATTTATGAAGGTCAAATATTCAAAAATGGATGAATTCTCTTGTAATATTGAATACTTCATATTCTTAGCACTACCCAGGAACAACGACATGAACCTCTATTGAATATAGCATAGAATATTTTAAATGTATTTCCGTAGAACCGTTCTATTAGATACAGAAAAGATGTGCTCGTCCTTCAGTTATCTACCTTAGCCTGTACCTCAATAAGGTAATTAAGATGGTTTATGGCATCTTAAGTGCATTTTCTTCAGGCTCAGACGTAAGCATAATAAATCGTCTTCAGACACGTATTTGTAATTTAGGAAAATGTCGCTTTTCCCACTCCTCTAGCAGTAATAGACTAAGGTACAGTTTTTGTGAGTGCAACCCATCGGCGATGAGTGTACACGGTCAGTCAGTCGTTGAGGATATACCGAACCGAACAGTCTTGAGAGCCTAATGCTTAACCTCAAGACTTTTATACTTATATCACGTTTTATTGTTACCCTAAATAAATTTACTCTATTTATTGAAGCCTCTGTTTAATGTTTATCTTTTGCATGAGATACATAACCCTTTAACAACCTCGGTTTAAGGTTTTTGATACAATTGAATAGACTATGTGACGTCCTTTTTTTCAAATGTCATACAAAATCGAATCTTCAGTTTTTTTAAAGAAATCACAAAAAGTTACAAACTAATTATGCTATTAATTCCACTTATTTTATTTTCAAATTAGAACTTTTATGTATAATTAGCTGTTATATGTAATCTGTTAATCAATTAAAAATTCCAAACCTCTGTAAAAATTCATCCTATTTAATTAATCATATTCGTAGTTCTACCATTTTTAACTCAGCTATATAATACCGTCCTTTTAACGATTCATTTATGTGATCCATTATTATTAATATGTACAATAAATTATGCTATAAGTCCCTACTTCAATCATTTTACGAATAGTTGTTATTGTTAATGCCAATGTTGAACCTATGTATGTCTATAAATATCGTGTAAGGCCGAAATATTGATAAGACGTTGGGAAAGGTGAGACGTCCGTACAAGAAACGTCGATAATCACGACATGGGTTTTTTTTTCAAAACATCAACTTCTGTACATACGAAACAATTATCACTAAGCTTGTTCAATTTACATTTACTATCATTAAGTACGAGGAGAAATTATTACTTAAAAATTCCTGGAAAAATAAATAATAATACTAACAGCTTAATAGATCAACAATTAATTATTGTCAATAATAATAATAATAATAAATCATAGAAATGAAAATAATAAATCTGAAAAAATGTTATTTTGTTTGTCGAAAATTTTGGTATGGTCGTCTCACTTTTCCCAGCGTATAATCAATATTAAGGCAATACAGCCATTTTTTAAATACACATAGCCCGAGTCAAAATATAGCCCCTACTTCGACACTCTTTACGCTTATATTTGTAGGGCGAAGGTTTTAAAGTAGAAGGTATTCCAATACGATTTTTGCCCCTAATTTAGCGCCCTTATGAGCACAAATTTCGAAATCTTCTATTTAGGGCGTCAAAATAGAGGCTTAGATTTTGTTTGTAATTTAACGCTACACATTCCACCTACCTGTAAAAAAAATATTGGGCAAATAAGTCGGGAGAAAAAAAATGACACCCGAAGATTTCTGTATTTTATTATTCGCGCGTTTTGTAATTTTTTTAAAGTTCCCATTTAGAAAGCACATTATTTTCAAAGTGTTTAGAATAATTAAAATTTTAAGTTTCTCAATGTCTCTCGTTTTATATGTCACTTAATACTACGTCACGTGCTACTTATTAATAATATATTCATCATTTTTAAAATGTCTATAATTTTGATTCAAAATTATGGCTTTAAATGCGCTATTCTAAAACATTTCAGTCTAAGGCCTTGAAACTAAAATTTTTGTCAAATTAATTTTTAGATTAATTCTCGAAGGTGTTAAATTAAAAATTTCACAATATTGTAGTTTCTAATTCAAATAATTATTCAAAATGAAAATACCATTTCGCTATTAAATATTCAAAAATTTCATATTGAAAACCTTGATAGTCAGTGTTGAATCTTGTTGTTTATTATTTATTTTAATTTTCAATGTTATATCTTGAAATGTTTCGATTTTTAGTGGAGGATTTAAACTAACAAATAGTTTGAAATTGAAAAATATTGTATTGCAAAATTTCAAGGTTGAATAATAGTTCTAAAGGAAGATTTGACATTGAAACAATTAAAACTAGGTGCAAAATATCACAAGGACAAAAATTTACATTTTTAACGCTCAATTTTAAATTTCTCTCTTTCATAGGTTTTAATTTTTTAACTTAAATTAAATTGGTTTAATTTGGGAATGTTTAATCAGCAATTTTAAAATTATTAGTTTTTACTTCATGTGAATTTACTACAAATAACTGAAGTTTTAAAGGGCTTTATTATAAAAAAACTTTGAATATCACAGTTATTGCTAAATATAAATTTTGCAGGTTTAAAATGAAGTTCGCATTCATTCCAGTTTCGAGGTTCTGGATTAAATGGGTCAGTATATAAAATTAATTCATATTGGTAAAAATCATGCAAGAGCGGGTGAAAAAGAAAATAATTACGCTCTTACAATGACTTGCAAATTCCTGGGCGAAAGAGTTATATAGGTCTCAAGTGCCGCTATACGAAACAGGTGCCATTGCGAGCGCAACCAATCTAGAATGAACGGATGATAACGGATCAATGAACGGACCAGGCTGATAACCGAGAAACGACGGGATCGACAGTCGACACCAAGCATTAGCGAGAAGTAGACGTTTGGTTTTTGACTCTTTAAAACAAGGAATCATTTCGAAATCCCCTGTGATAGGTGATCATCACGAATCTAGGTAAGGAGGGCAGTGAAGGATTTAAGGATGCTTTAAATCTCATTTGAATTTAACAACATTAATCATTAAATTAAAACTTTCATTCCTTTTCCCTAAATTGCCAATTCGTCTCCACTCTGATGGGCTGAGGCAACACTGGAGGGTTACCCGCTCATCCTTGCGCAACATATTCTTATGGTAACACAAGGATTCCAGTGTGCGAACCTCTGACTATCTTTGAGGAAACGATGACTTGGTTTGATTGAGGCGGAAAAGAACGCCCACTTTTAGGACCTAGTCTGTATTGGCAACTTGTTATTTACAAGAACTAATACAGCGAGGACAAAAAAATTTAAGTTCAATTAGAGTCGGAATGCAAAGGGCATTAATGAGTTTTGGCTCACAAAACCACAAGTGTAGGAAAAATAGACCGATTTGTACGTAAATATTGCACCTAACTTACATAGAATGAAGTTTATTTAATAAAATACAATTTTAAAAACAAAGGGGAATCTTTATCCTCTTTAAAAAAGGGATAAAAACAATTAGCTTATTTAGCTTGCGATAAAAAAATAAAGGGACAAGACATGTAAGTTTAAGCGATTCAAAATAGATTAGAATCTTTCAGTCCGCAATTTCTGTTTTCGCTTCTATAGGCTCATCCCTCTTGAAATATAAGTAACAAATTGCGTAAAAAAGGGTAAAATGAACATGTTTCAGATAAGAATCACCATAGATCTAGAACTTAGGGATAATTATGTAACCAAGGGATTTTTCATGCATTACTATTTCAAGATCAAGGGATTAAAAGTAGAGATAGAGTTTCTTTTGGGATTTTTGTTAATAATGAATTAATTCGTTTCAGGTTTGTCGTCCTAGCAGAATTGGAACCGACGTGCATACTTGGTACCAATTTCCTGAGCAGGGCAAATTAAAATCGATCAATCTAAAACTCATATTTAATTTTATGAGCTGGCAAGGTCGAGACAAACATATTAAAATCTAAATCAAATTAAAGGGTAAAAGTGAATTAGATCTCTGAGTTTTGGTATCACATACAGAGAGCTAGGCGAATAACGTTATAACTGGTACCTGCCTGGTGGGACACAGAAGGTATTCAAAGAGAGCAAGATTATTATATTACGAATATTCGTAAATAGAAATCGAGAGATATTTGTGAATCAAATTAAGAAAGAAATTAGTCAGAAAAAGCAAAACATTACGTAAGTTGTCGCGTTGGATGTAATATAACCTGTTTGTATTTGATAACAGAGAGGTCGTAAGTACATGATCAGAATTTAATTGAATGTTATTGATGTCATTCCCGAGTAAATACAAACCCATTAACCTCGGTCAAGGAAAAAAGATTAGTAAGGCTAATCATTCTATAAATATAAACGATTGAAACCAATTTACTTTATCAATTGCCAACAATAACTTTGAAGAAGGAACTCAAATAATATCGCGAAATTGAAATGAAATAAAATCCAAACACATGGTTGAACTGAATAAATGGTTTTAAAATATAACTTTAGAATTAGACAAAGTGAATTGTTAACAAATTGATCTGCAAATTCAAAAAAAATAAAGAATATAAATTTTAAATTTGATTTTTTTTTAAATTAAATTAAAAATAATTTATTAAAATGGCAGATAGGAAAGTCAATGAAAATAATGCTGAAAGGAAAAAGATTTAAAAAATTGAACTCTCCAAATCGGTTTTGGAAAATAATGATGAAACAACAATTAATGAATCTGAGGTCGAAAAATCTCAATCAAATAGTAATTCGAATTCAAATCACGAGGGGAAAAATAATCTTGGTGGATCTAATGTCAATAAGGACAGCGATACAACTGATTTCACAATAGATGAGAATACTTTAAATGTAAACGATACTGATCAAATAAATGCGAAAAATGATGTAAGAGATAATGAACCGTATTCCGAGGAAGACAAATTAAAAATTATATGAATAATCTACAAGCGAGGGTTAATGATACTTTTTCAAACGAAAGTAGATTATATGGTTACTATATACCCAGAAAACTCACAATATCGGAATATGCATTTATAATAATAAACAACGCGAGAAATTTAATTCCACTCTGAAAGCGACATGATAAAAAGCTTAGCTAGACATTTTGACGAGGAAGTCAGGGCCGCATTCATTATAAGAAATATGAAAACTTGCGAAGAATTTGTTGAATTTTTGGAATCACTGGACCAAACAGGGCCATTAAATTACCGTGAACACTATTCGCCACGAGATAATTCAAGCTACAATCAAGATTACTATATCTGACAGCAAAACTTTCGCCGCGATACTAGAAATAATTTTCGGGAGAATGATAGACACAATTTCAAAGCAAATAACAATGATCGAAATCAGGGTTATCCACTAGAAAATCAATATAAAAACAATTATGAGCACGATCAGCGGGTATCAAAATTTGAAAATTATGAATCAAATTACAGAAATAATTATTCAGATAGAAATCGCTTTTATAATAGTCGTAATGATTATGAAAATCAAAATTTAAGATATAATAATCACGGACGATACTACGATAGAAATCGAGGTTTTGAAAATTGATAAAATCGGGGTTCTCATAATAACTCGGGTCAAGAGTATCAATATAAAAATTATCAACATAGAAATATAGATAATTGAAACACAAATTATGATGCGTTTGCTGATCGACCTCAAAATTATCAAAACAAAAATGGTCGAAGGTCTAATGGTCCTAATCGTTCAAATGGCAATAATTCTTATAATGATTCTTATAAAAATCGAAACTCACAACCCCTGTGTGGTACAGTAGAAAATAATATATATAGGCGAGAAAATAATGGTTCACGTAATGTAAGTTCTAGGAATGGGCAGAGGGAACCTCAACAGGATAGCAAAAATATGAGTAAAGCTCATGGGATGATTGAAATGCCCCAAGATAATTATGAGATGAAACGTGCTCGTTGTTTAGAAAATAAGATAGAAAATGAAGATTGTATAAATAGTCACGAGAACTCGGAAACGCTCCAACCTTGATTTGGGAAAGTGCAACCTGGTAGAGGCAAATCCGGGGCCTAACAACTTAAAAAAGA
The DNA here is from genome assembly GCA_010014905.2 of Druon quercuslanigerum. NCBI lineage: Eukaryota > Metazoa > Arthropoda > Insecta > Hymenoptera > Cynipidae > Druon > Druon quercuslanigerum. Next base: position 6,522 of record JAAAKG020163150.1, read on the forward strand.
CCTCTTCCTTTAGAAATGCGAGGTGATTTGTTAGAAAATGAAGATAATTTAGTAATAAAAAAACTTGATAAATTTCCAGTAATTAATTTTGCAATACAAAACATAAAAAGTAAGACTTTAATCGATACTGGAAGTGAGGTAACATATATTTCGAAAAATTTTAATGACAAAAATTATGAAAGATTTAAAAAATTCGAATTATTACCAATAGTAGAAACAAGTATTGTATGAGCTACTGGGCGAAACCTGTAAAATTGAAACATCAGGTTTATGCGAATTTTAAAATAGGCAATTGGAATGGAGCGTATGTATTTTTAATAGTACCAAAGCTAAATAAAGAGTGCATAATTGGGGTTGATTTGTTGAAAAGATTAAGAAGTAAAATTGATTTTCAAAAAAATACTATGGAATGGAGAGATAAAGAAAATACTATTAAAATTGAATTTATGGACAAGGATTCACAGAGAATAAGTTTGATATTTGATCCTGAAAATCCTCAAAAGGAGAAATATTTAAGGTGTTTGGGAAAATATTTAGTTTCCGAGGAAGTTTACCCCAATGTCGTGAAAGAAATAAACCACATTGAAACTTATGATGATGCCCTAAACCGATTCGCTTTAACTGATAATGAAATGAAAGCAAAAGTAGCTCAATGTACTCCTTTAGAAACAAATGAAAAATAAATGTTTTTTAAGTTAATACAGCGTTATAAAAAAGTTTTCTCAAAAAACCCGGGTACGATTAATATGTATTAACACGATTTACAAATCGACGACAAAGGACCGTTTTTAATGCGAATTTATCCCATACCTATATTTCTTAAAGATAAAGTCAATAGGGAGATTGAAACCTTGATCGATTTAGGAATCATCCAGAGGTCAAACAGCGTTTATATTAACCCTCTAGTTATCACAACAAAAAATACGGATAGATACGAATCTGTTTAGACGCTCGTAAATGAAACGATTTCATGACAAATGATTATGAATCCGCTGAACCAACGGGGGTTCTTTTTCAATGATGTTCAGGCACGAAAGTAATGCCTTTTGGACTAAAAACAAGTACGGAGGCACTTGTAAGGGCATTAGATTTAGTTTTAAGAAGAATTGAAAATTTTGTAATAACATTTATTGATGATATGCTATGTACATCTAAAAATACGTCTCAACATCTAAACCACCTTGAACTTCTTTTTCAACGCATACAAGACCACAAAGTTATGGCCATCTTCGAAACATCTCATTTTTGTCGTCCTGAACTAAAGTTCCTAGGGCACATTTTAAGACCTTTGGGAATAAAACCTGATCCTCAAAAAATAAAAGTAATTTATGAATTTCCTAAGTCGAGAAATTTTGAAGAATTGAGAGGTTTCTCAGGGCTAATAAATTTTTATACAAAATTTACCAACGAACATGCTCAAGAAATAATATCATTTCGTGATTTGCTAAGAGTGAGAAGCAGATGGATTTGGGACCTGGAAAAAGAGGATGCGTTCAAAAAGTCAAATGGATATTTTGCGAATTTTTTATTCTTACCTACTCCGATCTAAGTAAACCCTTTTACTTAGAAACAGATGCCAGTGACGTAGCATTAGGAGCCGTACTTTATCAAACTAACGTAGAGGGTGAACATATACCACTATCATTCGCCAGCAGAAGTCTCTAGGGATCCGAACTTTTGTACTACACTACAGAAAAAGAGCTAATAGCAATTGCGTGGGCTCTAATAAAATTTAGATCCTATATTTTGGGTGCCAAATTAATCATCCAAACAGACCAAAAAGCACTCACTTTCTTGAGAACCTGCAAATTGGTAAGCGGAAGTCTCGCTCGTTGGATAATGGCGATACAAGATTACTGGTTTGAAATACAACATGTTGAAGGACAGAATAATGTAGTGGCGGATATTTTGAGTAGATCCATCCCAAGAATCAGGATATGCCTTTGGTTTGCAACGAGGGAAAAATCTTCCTTCACGCCTTAGCAAAAAAAGCCCTCATCTGAGCTACGAAAACGATTGAAGAATTTTTCCCAAGAGCAAATCGAAGATCCTATCCTACAGAAAAGATTCAAAGAATGTAAAAAAGGCAACAGAGAATTCGAGATCTACGAAAATTTAATATATTTAACAACTAAAGTAGGAAAGAAAATTTGCTTAACTAGAAGTATTATTTATAAAATCATAGATGAATGTCACGAATTATATGTGCATATAGGCACATAATAAAATAATAAGAAGAAGAATAGCAAGTTGTGATTCATGTCAGAAGAACAAAGTCACCGACCAAACGTGTTACTCAGAAATGCGAAATTATGCTCCAAAAAAACCTTGAGAAATCCTTTCAATCAATTTCAATGGGCCTCTGCCAGCTTCAAGAGGTGGTTACAAGTATATTTTATCTACCGTCGATGCTTTTAGCAAATATGTAAAGTTGTATTCGATAAGGAGAAGTACAGCCAAGGTAGCAGTCAATAAATTTTTTAACGACTAGGTTCAAAATTTTGGTAGCCCTGAAAAGATCGTAACCGATCACGGGACCCAATTCACTTGTGAACAATGGCTAAATAAATTAAAGGAGGAAGGAATGCAAGCTGTATTCTCATCAATCCGTTATCTACAGAGCAATATTGTGGAAAGAATCCATTGAGAGCTGTCAAGTTTTTTCAGAACTCTTATCAATGACCTACACAACTCTTGGTGGAGCTGGATAAGAATCATCGAAAACTGCATGAATGAAACCCACCATGAAACGACAGAATTTACACCTATTAAAAGCCAGCTAAATAAAAAGCCAAAAAGAGCTTGGGAAAATTGGCTCAAGCTGCCTCCATTAACCCCCAACATTGGATATGAAAGGAAGATCCAAAGCACCCACGAAAACATACTCCGCAAAGCAAAAAAAAGAGCAGAGAAATTTAATCAGACCCACAAAATCACTAAATTAAAAGTCGGTGACATGGTATTACTAAAAATGTTAAATAGATCTGACAAAGAGAATAAGATACCGGCAAAATTTCTACAAATATATGATGGACCTTTTGAGATTAAAAAATGAAGTAAAACCGGGCACGTACATCCTGTGGGATCCTGGGAAAGAAGAGGAGAAACGGATGTACCATTCACAGGATTTAAAGCGGTACACCCAAAGAAAAGAAGAGGATAACCTCAAAATGATTTAGATTATAAGAACGCTTAGCAAAGTAAGAAAAAATGTAAAAAGTTAAAATTAAGATTAAGATTAATACAATCGCCATGAAAACGTAAGAATCTAAGAATATGTAGATTAATCTTAAAGTAGGTGCAAAGTGAACAAAAATGAACAATCTAAATAAGTTGAGAATTAGTCAAGAATTAGAATATGAATTAGTCAGTTAAAAGCATTCTGAAAAAGGGAATAGGACCTAAGGCAATAATCCAAAACTGAGGATCATTTAGGAATTAGAAAGAAAATAGATAATTAAGTTTGTAAAAAAGAAAGGAAGAAAAAAGGAGACATAACAGTCTGGATAAAAACAACAAGAAAATAACAAAAGAAGAAGAAAATCACCCAAAAATATATATTTAGACAATAGAAGAAAATTGATAAGAAAGAAAAATAAAAAGAATAAGAAATAAAAAAAATTAACTCTACCCTTGTCTAACCAGAAAAAAAAGAAAAAAAACATCATAGAATACAAAATAATCATTTAAAAAATCAGCAGTAAGAAAGTAATTAAAGATCTAAAAAGAAAACATGTATGTATAGAATAGAAAAATAGGAAAAACAAAACTGTAATTTAAATTTCCAACGACAAACCGGTTATATAACAGCAAACCACAACAGTATACAAAACCAATGAGAAACTCTCAGATTCTAAGAAATAAATTATAAATCCTGCAAGAATCAAAAGTTTTTTCCTTTTGATCTAAATTGAAATAAACATAAAAAAGCATTAAAAAATCCTTGCCTCAAATAGAATACAATTCAAGTAAAAATAACCAATAAATTTTGCAAATAAATAAAGAAAAGACATACTGGAGAACAACTAACAATAACTAATAAATATAAAAGGCAATGTGAACATTGGGTTTTTTTCTTTGATTCTAGAATAAAGAAACGGTATAAAATAGAACCCCCAAAAAGAAAAGAAATGAGGGATATAGGAACACAGGCCTACGAAAGGATGTTGAAAGGAAGTCTTGTATATTACAATTTAGTATCAAAAATGCAAGCATAGCCGTGACGACAATACACAACCGAACGAATGTCCAAAAACCCAAAATTAAAAGGGCCAACAAAATGTGCCAGACAAATAAATACGGGCAGGGAAAAAACCCAGGTCAAATTCACATACCAAAAACAAAAGCACCAGCCGAAATCTCAGTGACCGGGATTTTTAAAAAACCATCGCCCAAGTAGGAGTTAAAATTTGAAACCCGCCTAAATAGAGTATTGAATGAAATGCGAGAATATTTGAAGGAGATGAGTGAGAAGCTCAAACAGGCCCACCGGCGAAGGCGCGCACTCAGCAACAGGCAGAGCAGAGAGTGAAAAAGAGAGGTCGATAATGAGCTTTTGCACGGGGAATATGTAAATGGATCATTCCACCCACTCATTTTCTTCTTAGAACAAAATAACAAGTACGATGTCAAAGATTTCGAAGAACCTAAATATTTTTGAAAAATTAATCAGCAATAAATTTTTTCTCCTTTTTGTACATAAAAAAATCAGATTTTTGTAACAATATAAAAAACTGCTTCTCCTAAACAAAAATGTTTTATTTCTCGTAGCAGCAACACAATCTCTCTTTAGAAATAAACGAATGTCTTCAAGAATTTTATTTAGTATTCATACGTTTAGGGGTGCACAGTCAACCCGCAATTTTCAAAAAAAATTTTAACCAACCCCTTTTTCATTAGTTCCATCAATTTAGGGGGGTAGCAAGAACCACATCATATATAGTAGTTCACAATGTGTGACAGACTATCTTATACACAATAATTTTACAACTCATACATCAAATTTAAAAAAAATCTCTTGGCATAAAACGGTATATGCAAAGGCAAAAGCAAATTTTTTTATGAAACAAATGAATCTTTTAAAAAATATAAAACATTCCTTCGTTTAGGGGACACTGAAATCGGTCAGTATATAAAATTAATTCATATTGGTAAAATTGATGCAAGAGCGGGTGAAACAGAAAATAATTACGCTCCTGCAATGACTTTTAAATTTCTGGCCGAAAGAGTTATATAGGTCTCAAGTACCGCTATATGAAACAGGTGCCGCTGCGTGCGCAACCAATCTAGGAAGAAGGGATGATCGAAGCCACGACGTTGGGACCAGGCTGATAACCGAGAAACGACGGGATCGACAGTCGACAACAAGCATTATCGAGAAGTAGACGTTTGATTTTCGACTCTTTAAAACAAGGAATCATTTCGAAATCCCCTGTGATAGGTGATCATCACGAATCTAGGTAAGGAGGGCAGTGAAGGATTTAAGGATGCTTTAAATCTCATTTGAATTTAACAACATTAATCATTAAATTAAAACTTTTATTCCTTTTTCCTAAATTGCCAATTGGTCTCCACTCTGATGGGCTGAGGCAACACTGGAGGGTTACCCGCTCATCCTTGCGCAACCCATTCTTATGGTAACACAAGGATGCCAGTGTGCGAACCTGTGACTATCTTTGCGGAAACGACGACTTGGTTTGATTGAGGTGGAAAAGAAAGCCCACTTTTAGGACCTAGTCTGTATGGGCAACTTGTTATTTACAAGAACTAATACAGCGAGGACAAAAAAAATTTAAGTTCAATAAGAGTCGGAATGCAAAGGACATTAATGAGTTTTGGCTTACAAAACCATGTATTTAGGAATTAGTAGAATTCCCAAAATAGTTTCATGACTTTTGTGAGGCAAAATGAGAAAATGGAATAAAAGGTAGATCTTTGTGAAAATTTTGGAAGGTGAAACAAACCAGCGCATGTAAGCTCAAGCTTTGGTTCGCCATAAGGAAAGTAAAAGTGTAGGAAAAATTGAACGATTTGTACGTAAATATTGCACCTAATTTGCATAGAATGAAATTTATTTAATAAAATACAATTTTGAAAAAAAGGGGAATCTCTTTCCTCTTTAAAAGTAGGGGTAAAAACAACTACCTTATTTAACTTGCGATAAAAAAATTAAAGGTACAAGACATGAAAATTTAAGCGATTCTAAATAGATTAGATTCTTTTAGTGCGCAATTTTTGTTTTCGCTTCCGTAGGCTCATCTCTCTTAAAATATAAGTAACAAATTGCATAAAAAAGGGTAAAATGAACATGTTTTAGATAAGAGTCGCCATTGATCCAGAACTCAGGGATAATTATGTAACTAGGGGATTTTTGATGCAATACTATTTCAAGATCAAGGGATTAAAAATAGAGATAGAGTTTTTTTGGGGATTTTTGTAAATAATAAATTAATTCGTTTCAAGTTTGTCATCCTAGCAGGATTGGAACCGACGTGTGTACTCTATACCAGTTTGTTCAGTAAAATTCAAGTCATCCTTAGATTTTATAAGAGTTCGCCTAATTAGCTTTAATTTCAAATTATAATTTCGTTATGTGTAATCTACATCGCTTTGAATTTATAATTGTTCAAATTCAAAAGCTTAATATAATATTCAATTTTTAAAGTTTTGATATTGCCCCCTTTTTTAAATTTTTAATCTGAAATCATTCAATTTCGTGATTCTTCAATTCAAAATAAAATTGTGTGCTTTAAAGGAGAAATTAGTAAAACTCAAGAATGTAGATACAAGACCTTAAATGTAGGGGCTAAAGCTTATATGGAAGCAAAATAGAATAAAAATATATTTAAACGTGGGTTCGTAGGAGCTAGTAGAATAAGCAGCCGCAAAGTAGGGGCAATACTTCCACTTGTATCGTCAAAATAGGGCCTGTATTTCGACTTGGGAGGTCCAGCATGAATTTATGAATCTCGCTCGACAATTTTTACAGGCCAAAATTCGTGAACATGTATTTGGCAAAGAGTTAAATGCTTAGTTACAAGGCTCCTAGTAGAAAAAACGATAATTGTGCACTTTGGAGAACTCAAAGTCAATGATAAAATAATACGAAAATTCTAGGAAAATGTGGGTGTTTCTCTCTATTATGTCCTAAAACTCAGTTAGGTTTCATTCATTTATGTTAACTTCAAAAAAAGTTATGAATATTCAAGTACAGATGGCTGAAAAATACGTGTATTTAAAATTTCAACAGCCCTGGGCACGTGTTAATATGAATCGATCTTTTTCATTTTGTCGTGGCTACTGAATGCATTTACTTCATAGAAAAACTTCAGCCAATTTTAACATTTCAATCTAACTAATGTAAAACTATTTTTGAATGATTGCGTTGTTATTCTTATAATGATTTGATTTTGATGATTCTGATTACTATGGCAAAGAAGTAAAATCATTTTTATTCAGAGGAGACTTTATAGATTATGTGCAAATTATCCAGATCGCACCTTGGAATTCTGATGAAGTATATTATATGAAACTGAAATGTATTTGAAAAGATGCAATAAAAAATTATTTAAATGTTTTTTGGAAAGAAAGAATTGGTTGCAAAAATTGGTAAAACTATTAACTGAAATAGTCGATATGTTTGATCTGAAATTTCTCTCGACATAGATTGCGTACGATTTTTGTAATTAATTATATTAAATGTAAACAATATACGTTTAATTCAATTATGTTATTAAAAATATTAACTTGCAACATATTGGACGCTCATAAATCAGATACTTCTCATAGAAGAGTTTATAATTTATAAAGACAAGAAAATAATACACTGTATGTAAAAATTAAAGAGCTCTTTTTTCCAGTGCCATTTTTTGCGTGTCCTGTTTTTTAATAAGATAAGTTTATGCTGTTACTTGTAGTGTAAAAAAAGAAACCTGGGTTTCCAACAGTGATCTTATTTTATTACCACTACATAATTTTTTTCTGAAATTAGCTCTGAAATAATTTTTCGTTTTTACAATATATGCATTCAATTACGCAGCCCACCTTCGTAAAATTTATTGTATGTTTTGAACAAATGAAATATAATGAAAAGAAATTCTTTTTCACTTCTCCTAGTTCCTTTTCGTTATCCTTGCGAAACCCAGATACCGAATTTCAACTGTATACAGAAAATCGTTGGTAACTTACAACATAGTTAAATTTTGTATTCCTTTGCATTGTATAAACTTCTCAAAGGACGACATATTTTTTTTAGTATCTGCTAATAATAAGTGGATTCCACCCTAAACGGACCACTCTCACTCCCATACATCCCCCCCCCCCCCCCCGTATCCTCAAATACTACCAATGCCATCCCTTCCCTCCAACATTTTTGTAGAGATTCAGACCTGTCAAAATTGTATTTGCTTAATAAAATAAACTATAAACTACCTGTTAACTACCTCTTAACTTATTTATCGTTTTGGCCTTCTTACACTCTTCCTTTATAAGGGGGAGGTGGTTTTATTATTTATTCTAGTGATGGGTATATAAATACAAAATATTTAAGCACTCTTTCCGAAACCAAGGTATGTTAACCTCTAGAACATTAGGTTCAGGGTCATTTGAACGCCAAATTCAAAAAAAAGGTGGTAAAGAAATCCTGAAAAGTAGATATATGGGGCATTATTCCTCAAGTTTACCCACTCAAAACATCGTAGTTGTCCGATTTCAGTTAAACTTGGCTCAAGTGTTGTGCTATTGGATAGTGGTTAATGGGCCAAAAATTTTGTGATTTGGACAAATATTTACTGAGGGGGAGGGGGTAGAACTTTTGAGATTTTCGTGGATATTGTTGATTTCGGTGATTTTTAGCTCTTTTCATGGCGATTAAAAATATTTTGTGTGGTACAGTTTCGATGGGATTTTTAACGATTTTTTAAAAGGCCGTATGTGTTTAAAAAAATTTTTACCTTCAAAAATGAGGGTCAAAAATATTTTTGCCTTTTTTAGAAAATCGACACGATTTTTTTTCGTCTCAAAATGAAGCCCAAAGTTTTTCCTATAGGACCATATACATTGAAAAGTGTGCCGAGAATTTTTTATTCACGAAAATAAGGGTTGGGTATCACGGTACGTTCATGACGCTGGCACTCGAGCCCCGCGCGCATCGTGGTTCTTCTTTTGTATTGTTTTTACGAGGAATATTAATATATGCTAGCATATTTGATCGCTCTCTGCATTTCACAGGGTCCAGACTTATTGTATATGTATTGTAATGCCTGCATTACATTTGCTGATGAATTTTGAAAAAATTCCAAATTTTAAAAATTGATTAATTAAATAAATAATCGGCTCGAATAAGTTCTTTTATGGATACTTGAGTAAGTAAATTCAAAGCTCAGAGGTGTTTTGCTAACACTGATGCCTTGCCTTCTACTTACGTTTCTTCCTACCTTTATTTCTTTTAGTGACAGTTGATTTCACTTTTTTGCCTGATTTTTGTTTCTTCTCTTTTGAAAAGTAGTCGGATTCCGTAGCTCAGGAAAATTTCTGTAATTGAAGTCTTCCATCTCCAGTGGGTATAAATGTATGGTATTGTAAAGACCCTCTGATAGTTACTGCAGCATCGAATCTGCTTTTAAGATCTTTAGCAGTATCTTCGTGATCTTGTTTGCTGCTAAAAATGATTTCAGTTTCCTTGCTGTACTTCTTTGCCCACTGAAATAGAGACGAAGCTTCTAGGATGCCATATTCAGCGGAACATTGTAGGCTATATCTTGCTGTATTTCTTTTAACATTTGCTCCTATCCCATCACATGCTGCCTTACCATGAGCAGTAGGATGGTAGAAATGATGGTAGAAAATTGCTCTTGTTTTTAAAATGCTGGCCTGCTCCATCTGTGAAGTATTACACCTGTTTTACTGCAAAATTTGCGTTAAGATAATCAAGAATTATCTTCTGGTACTCATAAACGGCAACAGTGTCATGACTTAAATTGTTCGATATGATTGCCATGCTTTTGCGTCTGAGTTGTCCATCTTTGACATATTAAATATTTACTGTGAAGATTGTAGCCTGGGCATTATCCTAGTGAAATCCTTGCGCAGAGTTTTGGAGAACAAACTTGAAGTTCTCAGCGAAATAAAATGAGATAACGAATTCACTATTTTTTAAAGTTATCTTCAGATTTTTGAAGAACAATGACTGCTCTGTAGCAAGAAAATGATGTATCCATAGCTTCAGCAACGCTTTACAAAGTTCATTCACAAATTAATCAGCATTCATGATCAGCGTCTTCAAAGTACATCTGTCAGCCTGCAGCCAAGAATCAAATTTGATCCCTTCCAAATCTTCTTCAACAAATGCTCGAATCAAATTTTCTTTAATTTCATTGATACCAGGACAGTTTTTACATTCCCCTAATTGGCAGGAACTTGTCGCATTGTGGCACACAGTTAACTTCAAACAATCGCGATTGCGATTCAAAATTACGTTTGCATTGTTTGTTAAATATTGAATGTTTATTTCCTTTAACATTAACTTAATGTTCTCATGGTGTACACAAACACATACTGTGCGTGTACCATAGCTTCTACAGAACTGAGTCGGGAACAAATAACGAATGAATAAGGTAGCTGAATAACTGTATCAATTTTATATAAATAAAATAATCATAAAACAAACCTACAGAGTAACAACGTTTTGGAATCAAAATCCATAATGAAATATTAGAATGATCTATGCATGACTTATAACGTTAATTTTTGTTTTCTCTTTCGAGTACTGCTGATTTTTTGAAATCTACTGTATGAATTTAAAAACTCACGTCACTTACTTCTTATGCTATCCTGACAAAAAAACAAATGAAGAAAAAGTGACTTCTGGAACAAATGAATGTTTTCTTAAGCAGGCGTCAAATTGAAATATTCCTTATGTATTAACTGATTTCATGTGCCAGAATCTTATAAACATGAGCATAGAGTAATATTACTATTTGTGAAAACAATACAATGGAGGTACCACGATGCGTGTGGGACTCAAGTGCCAGCGTCATGAGCGTCCTATAGTAAAAATTCTGGGCTTCATTTTGAGACGAAAAAAAAATCGTGTCGATTTTCTAAAAAAAGTCAAAAAGAACGTGATCTCAAACTACATCGGCTAGTAGTCTGCGTTTTATATGTTAAGAAAAATGTATAGACTGATATCCTATGTGTAGGTTTTATTCGCTAACCCTGGGTCATCTTCCGGGCACAGAACCTGATCATTTTTTCTCTTCCTGTTGCCCTTCCAGAAATCCCCCCCCCCACCTCTTTAACCTTCTCCTTCCCCTTTTTCCACTCGAGCGATTCGGCAATCGCAGGCGGATCATATCAATCTGAAAACCATCTCCGGGATTTCAAAATGTCCGCCTAGACGGGATATGCCAAACTATCCTGTTGCGAGGGAAATTTGTTTGAACTCATCTTCACAACAAAGCCAATTAAAATATTTGCCTTTTCACTTCTACATAGTCTGAATCCTTCACATCTAAAATTTGTTAATGAATCTCTCGTATTTTAGGTAGGACTTGAAAATAAGAAAAATTGAAATAAATTTTATGAAGAAAAAAGTTCGGTTCTAAAATCTAGACATTTTTTTTAGGACCTAAATCTTTTTCTCAGTTCTTTTTAAAGGATTAAGTACTGCTTGTAAAGCAAGTAGCATACAATACTAAAAATAATTCACGATCTTGAACAATTTGCAACAGTAATTTCTCTCTCACTGCTTTCGAATGCAATAAAATCAATAAACTTTAAATTTTGCGACAGCACTTATTCTCGTACAATATATAAGATCTATTTACTTAAATTTGTACGTCTGTTTTGTTAAAAAATATAAATTCAACGAGCTCTCACAGCAGCAAGATATATCGGGATATATTATTCATGTCCCAAAATATCCTGGGGACATCTGAGGGATATCACATTAAGGTGTAAATTTCGATATCCCTGGAATATGCATGGGATATCCTAGAAAGTTTGTGGGATATAAAAATTTCTGCCTAGACGGGATATACTAAGGATGCTCTGGGGTACCCCAAGACACAAATGACATATGTATGTAAAAATATCCTGTTGTTGCGAGGTAAGTTTTGTTAAACACATGTTCACAACAAAGTCTTGAAAATGTTTGCCATTTTATTTCTACATAGACCAAGTCCTTCGCATCATTTCAGACTTTGTAATTAATGTCCTGTTTTATAGGAACGACTTAAAAAGGAGAAAATGTCTAACAAATTTTATAAAGAAAAAGCAGTGTTTTCTTTCGCGGTTCTTTTTTTTAGGCAAGCAGTACCACTGGAAAAGCAATTAAAATAAAAAAAAATAGAATGCGTTATTCCTGATCGTAAAGAATTTGCATGAGTAGTTTCTTTTTTACTGCTTTCTTGCAATCGTCGAGATTTTATATTTCTGCAATAAATAAAGTAGAAAAAATTTCATCACATGGCGGGGCATGTTTCTTGCCCCCATCTGCTGATTCTACTTGCAAACGATTTTCTAAATGGGCTTGTAGGGCTGAAGACAAACTAATGAATGAAGACTCGCAGGGATCTGATTTTTTACTTTTCATAGCTTTCGGAGTATAGCAAGATTCAGCATGAGGAAAATATCAAGATGTCGATACATTTTTGGAAGAAGTCGCAAATTAAGTAGACTTGGGCCTTTCTGGTGACCTTGTAATGGCAGCTTCTAATTGTTGTGTATTTTTTGGAAACGTTGATTAATTTATTAAGCAAAGATCATTATCATGGTCAAGATCATGGCAGCGTTTTTCTATCTTTGAATTTTAATTCTTTATGTAACAACAAATTGAGGAAACCCCGAGGTTTTCTCCTATATCACCTGCATTTGCAGACATTGTCAAGAATGACCTGGAAACTAGTTGTTTAAAAAAGTTAAAAAGACTTATAGTTGTGTTCCACTCTTTTACTATCGTTATGTGGATGATACTATTTTATGTATCAAGAAAGACAACATTGACTTTATCATTGATATCTTCAGTTTATATCATCCAAATCTTTTATTGACCTTTGAATTAGAAAACAAAGATAGTATCAATTTTTTGTATTTGACCCTTAATTAGGACAGCATTATTGTGATTACAGATTGATATTAAAAAGAGATTTCGACCGACATAACTATTAATTAATTTTCAAGTGATCCAATACAAATTAAAAAAAACGTTGTATTTAATTTGGAGGATAAGGCGTTGAAATTAGCTCATTAGTGATTTTAGGCGCATGATATAAATATTGTTACGTAAACCTTGTTAAAAAATGATTATTTTTCTGAATTGATAAAAAAAGGCCGTATAAGGAAAACTATATATGCAACAAACACCAAAGACAAACAAACATTTTTTGGAGGTCCGATAGTTTCTCTACTGTACATACCAAATACAGTACGGATTGTACAAAAAATTAGGACCATAAAAATTTATTTTATATAATCCCATGCATTACTTTTTCTGCTTTATCAGGTTTATACAAAATTTCCTCGAGAAACCAAACATTTAAAAATTGTTTACCATTATTTTTACACCGTTGACACCAAATTTCATAGCCTTTTTATTTAGCAAAACCAATAAGTTTTCAAAAGCACATTATCTTTAAACATTTTTACGGAATAGTTCTCAAATTTTAATGTAAAAATATTAAGAACCTTGTCTTTTGGGGCGAATTTCACTGAAAATACTTGTTAGTCAATCATGTTTTCCGAAAAGTTCAGTTATTCTGATTTTTCGCAGAAAATGTAAGAGGTACCACGTTGTGTACATTAGAAGAAAGATGCGCCATCAACTTTCCTACAAATGGTTATGTTAAATTTGTTGAATTTTCGAAAAATGATTCTCACGTAACTTTTATGCGGTGTTATATGTATAATTCGGTGACTCAATTGTGGTTAAGATCTTGGTTGAAACGTATTTGTCTAAAATTTGATGGAACTCTGCAGCGGGTTCCTAATGGAGATTCTTCAATTTCTTGTAAGGTCATATATTCAACAGCGCCAGTGTACATATTTATTTTCACTCTTCTTCCTTTGGAAGATCTTACTGTATATATTCCACGAAGGACTGTATTAGTCTGAAATATTGCAAAAACGTCACCAGTAGATGTTGATAATACTCTTTGTGCTTTGGTTGGTATGGGCCCAAATTGGTCACGTCCTACACGCAATTTAATTTGTTCATCAGCAGGAAAAGCGTATATTCGAATTTCTAATAACCGGTGCGGATTCGTATTGGGAATAAGCCGAATATGTTCAAATGCGTCAGCAGAAGAAATTCCGGCAGAAATAGATGTATATCCGGAGCTAAGAGGTGGTTGAACGGGTGGAGGAGACTTGGACGTGTCTTGAAGAGGATTTTCAGCAGGAACATGAGAACTGGACCCGAATATATCAGGTAGATGAGAACTGACAGGAGAATGCCTTCTCTTAGGAGAATAAGAATGTTCGTAACGAGGAAAACCAGAGAGTGGGACACCATTAGGTAAACATTCAAACTGTAAACTCACATCTGCAAAGTAAACAGGGAATTAATTATACAATAATAGTTTTAACTAACAAATGAAAATCTGGAATCTTTCAATATTTTTCAAGCATATGCTTCTGTCGTACGGAAAATCTGACCTTATCAAAATGGTAGTCAAAAGGGTAATGAGTGTGTTATGTTACATGAAACAACTTTCAGCTTAAAATAGAGCTATTTCAAAATATTTCTAAAATTTATACTCATATGAACAAAATAAGCAATGTTTTAATTTTCAAACTCGTTTTGAAACTTATGGTTGAAGTTATATAAACAAGTCAAATAATGTGTTCCATACATGCGAACAATTACATCAAATGCACTAACTTTGGACAACCAATTTCAAACAAGCTTTCCTCGTTAAAAAAAAAAAACATTTTTTTTTAAAATTCTGAATCACCTTGATAATTTATGAAAGGTCAAGAAAGATTCATCAAATTGTCAAGCAGCGCGTCTTGAAAACACGATAAGACGATTACTATAATTTATTATTCTTAATATTGTCTTAAAGCAATTTTTTTTTAAATTTACAAATCGTTATTGGCAGGTCATCGAAGGCCGTGAAAGGTTTGTCAACAGGTCAATCGATCCATACTGAAAGAGCCTACAAATTAATAAGTATACTACAAAAGAGCAGAGGATTCATGGTCGCGCACTGAAATACGCCCTTCTAGAAGTTAACACTGTTCGCTGTTACACGATAATTTCCATATGATAGTAAATTTTGTTTTTCCAAAGGGGCATCAATCTTTCTATGCATGTCACTATTTGTGGATGAACCTTCAAGCTTTCCAACACACACATGATAAATCTATGAGAGGTTGCATCGAAAGCTTTTCGGTAGTAAATTCATTCCATCAACAGGGCAAGCTGGTAGGGTGCTGCGTCTTTGGAAACGCCCAGGCTCAAGTGTTTTAACAATTCTGCCGTTTATCATAACTGTAAAAATCTTATTTGACGCGTTAAAAAATATTATTAGCCTGTATTCTCTGGGGTTGACTACTGTGAAATAGGCGTCTTCGACTTTGAGTCTGAGGTGCAGATAATGTTTTTACTTCTTTAGGTTTTCCTTTCATTTCAGTGTTTGTGAGATGACTCATTCCCACTCTTACGTGTTCTCCTCTTATTGTAAGATAATACCCGTATTTACTGAACAATGTGCTTGTAAGCAGATTTGACTTATTCAGTGTCTTATCTAGATTACAGTGAGAAAGCACACAAGATCAGAGCATAAGAGAGAAAGAGAGGCAAAGTATGCGATTTGGTCTAAAAAAATCGCCATGGAAATCGCAATGCAAACAGAACCGTTGGATCATAAATAAAGTGTAGCCACACAAACTTCTAAGGAAGGCATAAATATATGTCATGCCATATCAATTGAGAATTCATGCAAAGTTCTATGAAGAAATATTCTTCCTGAAGATCCAGAGAAGCATAAACAGAAAAAGAAGAACAAACGCAGAACTAAGGGTATCTTCGTAAAAACTAAAAAAAATTATCAAACGTGTTAGAAAGAGAAAAACTAATACGGATAAAAGTATTTTCACGCAAATAGCAAACGGAACTGTTACAAGTGAAATTATCCTATCGATATAGTACAATGTCAGGCAAATAAAAGAGAAACGTGATCAGGCATCTGGTTCCAGTGTAGGAAGACAGTACAGCGTGGACCCCTTAGGGCTCATGAACATGGAAGATGAGAACGCGCAAATTAAACAAAAGGCGCTGGCGGAACCACGACAATGGAAAAGTGATGCGTAAAACTTCTCAATTTTTCTCCCAGTTCACTTTCTCCTTTCACGGATTCGCCATTAGTTTTTTTCGCAATTAGTGTTAGAATATTTTTGGGGTAATAAGTTTTCAAGTTAGGAAAAAGGAGTTTTAATTTGCAGATTGAGATCCCGCGTCACGGTCCATGGATCTGAGTAAGAAGAAGCTAGAAGAAGGAATGTAGAAAGTAATAAAAGAAAAGCAGAGATGCGCGCGTTTTCGTAGGTTACGGGGAATTTTCTGGCTATTACGGCGACTTTGATGAGAAAGGGGAAAGCTAGGATAATGATTGAGTCACTTAAGGTGATGAAACTCGTCTTTGGAAAACACCGTAAAATCGCTACCTCTACTCGCAGGCCCTTCACTTAAATTTTCTCTTGAAATTCTAGATAATACAATAACAAACGTTCTTTCAGCTGCCTGCCTATCTTCAAAACTAACTAATTTTGTAGGCAAAAATTGGACTTGCACCCTTTTCCCGACCCACGTCAGACAAAGCAGTTGTGTGTGAAAGATGTGAAGATAGTACGTAAGTTAGTAAAAAGGGTGGGTATCTGTGTAGGAGAGTGAGTATTGAGACGGTGATGTGTGCAAATGTGAACGAGTGGCGGGGAGTGGGGGGGGGGAGTATTAAGAGTTTTTTCTGTGTTTGAGAGCAAGTGTTTGCATGAAGAGAGGAAGTGGAGTGTATATGATTTACTAATTTGAAAGAGATTATTATGAGGGTGGGCCAAGGTGTTGGTATAGTAGTAGCAAGAAGGGGTGATATGCATTAAATCGGTGTGAAGATGGTTGGTGTATTGTATATGATTGGGTATATGAAAGCGTTTGTATGATAGGAGTATTGGATCCTCATACCAACATAGTAACGATACTAACGAATGTACAACATTTTCTATGCCTACACTAACTAATTTCCAACTCTTCAACCAGCATTTACACGTATTAACACACACATCACGTATTATATTACACAAACTTAATCACACTTGCGCCCTCACTTCGTATCAATTGGGAATAGGTAAAACACAAACTCTGCATTCCACCAGTACAAATTTGGATTAAATTCTTAATCATTTTCCACAAACCCAAGTTGAGTTTGCCAGAAAAATAGCAATTGAGATAGAATATTAATTAAATTGCACAAATTCTTGTTTACATAACAATATAAAATATACTCAAAATTGTAGAAATACTAAATTATTATATTCACCAATATAAATGAAGATATTCGACAAAGATAAGATAAGAGTAGAAAAAGCCTTCATCTTTTCTAGTTAAAGCAAAAAGTGAATACTAGAATGAAGAAGCTTATTAACCACCTATTTAATGAACATTCGGTTGGTTTATTTAAATAAATACTGTATTCGTTATCTCATAGTAGTTAGACGGAAATCTCGTTCTCCTACGATATTTATTTTCCATCAGCTGGCTCAAGGAGAGAAATTTATGTACATAATTCGTCAGATTGATTTCTCAATTTAAGTAATATTTTAATTTCTAGATAAATCAGGTATTCAAACAGTAAATTCATACAGGGTGCCCCACAATCAAGTGTTTAGACTTATGTAGCTGTATAAAGAAAATTAAATCGTAAATTCCTATTCAAAAAATTATTTGCAGTTTTAGTTTTTAAGTTACAAAATCAGGAACGCCATACAAACAGACGTGCGTACGTTAGCGGGAGTCTCATTGAGTGGAGCACCGAGGTAGAGGGTCGGGGGAACAGCTGTCACCACACTGCGTTGGACTCCCGCACACAAGCACACGGCTGTTTATATCGCGCTCCTAATTGGTCCAGCTTCAACACTTTTTAACACAAAAACTAGAATTTAAAATGATTTTTGGAAAAGGAATTTTTGATTTATTTGTTACTTGTATACGGCCATATAAGTCCGGACACTTAAATCTGGGAAACCCTGTATAATATTGCCTTAATGGACCACTTAAACCATAGAGAATCATAATTTGTATTCCTGCCAAAGTGCACAGCTTGGACTCACACGACTGTTGACGCCATTTGAAACTTTTGTTCGTCATACCTCTATTTGAAAAAGATTCATCTAATGCCGGTTGGATACAATAGCATATCTACTATATCTACCATGTCTACTTTAATGGCAAAAAGTCATAATAGAAGAAGTTTTACAAGTAGGAATAAATGATTCAGCTGAAAGTTGAAAATAAAAAGATATTTTACTATTCGTCTAAGAACAACGGAGGCCACTCACAATTGTCATATGAACACTCTTCTAAGAGTTAACGCAAATAAAAAGATTCCAGAGAATGTAAATATTTATGAATAATTTAAAGAGTTTTAGTTGGTCCACAAGGTTACACTGAATTCAAGTTTTTTAAGTATCTAAGAATTTTTCATTACAGTACTTACGTAAAACAATTAACGGCGTAGATTATGCAATTACATAGGAAATAAAAGCCTGAACGGCACAGAATCGTGGTGTCTGCACCGGAAAAAGAATTCGCATGGGTGGTTTGGGTAAAAGAATCTTTGTTTTACTCAGGATTAAAAAATTATCATTTTTAGCCCTGTTTCGTGAGACACGAATGGCGTATATTCATAACTAAGGGAAACAATCGTTATTGGACATACTAAAGCACAGAAATACTAGGCTCCCGACATGCAAAACGAACTGAACGCTATAATAGAATTGTTTTGACCATATTGATGACACACAGTTTCCAATTTTTCCAGCTGAATTATACTTTTTTTTCGAAAAAACATTGGAAAGTTTTTTTTCTTCCTAATTATTTCCGTCAAGGTATAAGAAATTAATATCAGAAAAGTCCCACCCTCTTAGCCTCGATAAACATCCTCTAAATCGGCAGTAGCACTGGTTTTTAACTTAACTACAAGCAAGGATGCATCGGAAAACGAAAGTCAATATGAGAGAATATATGTAAAATTAAACTGGCTGTAAAAAAGGTTCTGAATACTTTTGCTTTAAATACTATAGGTCATGTGTAATCAGCTCCAGGAGTGGGGATGGAGATGTTTTCGCGTATTTCGCGAAATGCATATATGCACCGGTAGTTTTTCGACAAGGAAACAGAGAAAAACATTTGTAGCTCAAAAAATTACGACATGTTGCAATGCATTCATTTTTAAAGAAAGCCAATGAAACCCGGATATAGTGCCCCCTGAATTAGGACTTCTGATAATTGATTTGGAGCCTCGGATATAGGTGAGGGGAGCTGCGGTGGATGTGAGGCGTTAACTCAGACTTGAATAAACAAGAGCGTTGTGGTAAGGCGCTGTACCCTGACAGACTACGTGTATAACTGCGTTTTGACGTTGTGTTGTTTTACTAGCAGCGGGAAGCACACTTATAGCGAATAAGCACGATCGCGAGCTCGCATCGGCCAGCAGATGGGTTTTGATGCCTGAAACTAACTGAAGCCGTTGGGACTGGTCATTGGAGCAATTTTAATGAAAAAGAGCAGTGAATATCAATTCGGTTTCATCAAAAACGGTATAGTACGGTTTGAAATCAATTAGTTAATATAAGATTTCTCTTTAATATTTAATTCAAATTCAAATGTCTTCTAAATTGCTGGCGATGTCGTATTTCGTGGACAGTTAATGTAATATTAATCAAAGTAAGTGATTTTCTATTAGATAACTTATTCGTATGTCTGATTATGAAACTGCGCCATCATTATGGGCTCTACGCAAAAGTGCGTGCTTCCCACTTAAAGTGTAAATCGGAAGCGGTTAATATGGCCCCGAATGTTTACGTTCGAAACGGCCACGATCTCCGCTTTTCGCATTACCCAATTTTTGTTAAGTGCAGGTACTACACTGCTCTGTAGGCTTACTTCACTTTTTTGACTTTTAAAAACATTACTCGGAATGAAGTTTACCTTCTTTTGTCGCATATATTTTTAGATAATGTTAGCACATCAAGAAAATATTAAAAAAGTTATGACCTATAAAGGGGCAGAATACTTCAAGTGTTCCCACCTAAAACTAATTTTTTTTTAGATCGGTTTGTAACTTGGCTAAGTTTTTGTCCAAGTGGACCTACATTACTTCACTGAACCATAGATTCATTAATCAATTATTACACTATTACAGCGATATATTTTTTAGAACATTTTTATATTTATATTTTAATTTCCAAAATTTTCATCATAATGATGTTTAATGGTGGTAATTTAAAAGGGGATAACTATTGTATGAATTTTCATGGCACTTAAAGAAAAAGATGCCTGAAAAGAAAAGAAGCATTAAAATGATCATCTTTGCTGCAAAAAGATTCTTTTCAATACAATTGAAAATCCTTTTATCTTCAAGTTTAAGTTTAAAAAATCAATGAAAAAGGCAACCCTGAAATAGAGGACCTGCAAGTAATATCCGATTCATAACTTTTTAAATTGTTTATTAAAAAGTAGTTAAAATATCTACTGAAATGAGTGACACCAATGTGCAAGTGATACAAAAATCTGAAAGCACGAACTAAAAGATTATTCTGAATAAATAATTTATTATTGACAATTGTAATTTCACAAAGAATAATAGCATCTTTCGAAAATTCTTTCTTATATTGTCAATTTTTTTATCTTTACGCCGAATTTGTGTTCAGCAAATCAAAGTGTCGTCGCCCTCTCAACTACAATATCAATAAAAATCCATTAATTTATTTCATTTTTTAAAAACCTGGTCGCAATCTTGAATCTTAATTTCCTTATCAGCAATACGAACAACCCCTTAGTAAAGAATCTATTAAAAACATTACATAAAAAAAGTATGCGATGACAAAGAACGACTTATATAGTGTTTGTCGAGATTCTTTATGAGCCGAAATTAGTCGAAATCAAAATTTTGTAATTATCCGCTAACCAGTTTTTTTAATCGACCATTTATTTTGAGTGGAGTTTGAATTTTTCTAAGTTTGTTGCTAAGCATCTGCAATTTTTTTGGCAAACTTTAAATAAATATTTTCATATTTCTCATGTTATAAAAGATTTTTTCAAGTTTTGTTCGCCAACCAATTTATTTTGTAAAAGTTAATAAGAATTATATGTCAATAGCACATCACGTTCAACCTCTTGTAATCGACTCATTGTATTGAAACAAATCTAAATACATTTTTATATGCATAACAAATCTTAAATTGTTTATAAATAAATAAGACTATTATTAAAAAAATCTCTTTTTAAAATTCAAAAGTGTTACTGCGTAACTTATAATTTCTCTTTAAGATGAAACTGGCCATTCATTTTTTCCAACAGTTGCATTTGGTCGTGTCAATAGATTCTTTCAAAATAGGTAGACTTTAGGGTCAATAATTCAATCCTTCTTTTAATCCGTAAGAAAGCTTAAGTTTCACGTAGTATTGAAACATCTGTCTAGCCTAAGCTCTGAAAAGTATTGTACCATCGTTTACTCAGGCCATCGTCATAAATCTGTAAAATTTCTTAGGGTCCATCTGGATGTCCATTAAATTTCTATTTACTCATTCCACTAAAATGTGCCCAGGTCTACGTGCCAAACTAGTACTCAAAACTACGCCCACTGGACCAATCAAATTCAAAGACTACCCCTACACTCTATGTCTCCCCACCTACGTAGTAGAAAATTTCACCACCAACTGACCTCTAGTTGTTCTAAGAGTTCAGTTTAACACTAACCACCGAACCGACTATTAGATTTCTCTATTTATAATAGAATAAACGCTGTTGTTTCTTTATAAAATTTCGGTTCCGATTATTTCTATCACCCACCATGAACTTTAAATATTACAAAATGTTTATTCACTATTAAACATTTAATGGTCCTTCGAAACGGATTTTTTATCGCGTTTCTGACAATGCAGTGCGTGATAAGAAAGTGTGCCTATTGTATCAGTGACAATGAAGTGACAATCAACTTGCCCTGGTAGTGTACTCTTGGGCATAAAAAAAACAATGTGAATTTAATTATCTCTTCTGGTGCAAAGAACAAAATTCACCAAGACCAGTTAGTGTGTGAAACCTGTGATCAATTGCATACAGCCAGAGGATTATCCAGTGAGAATTC
>JAAAKG020163161.1:0-55358 GCA_010014905.2 Druon quercuslanigerum
TGTAGCTCCTTTCCAAATAAATATTTTTACTAATACTAAGTCTTAAAATACAGTTAAAAGATACCATAATATGTGTACAAATTTTTAGATTAATTAATTGAAAAGTTTTCTCCGAAAAAATTCTGGAAAATTCGCTTTTTTCGGCCTTCTAACTGTATATAACCCCTTAATGACAAAGTAAGTCAATTTTTTAAATAATATTTTTCGTGTAAAGTATTTTACAATTATTTAAACAATTTATGCTAGTTTCTATTTTAAGTATGATTCTAAATCATGAAAATTTCTTATTTTCTGGAATTAATAAAACACTTAAATAATTTTAAGAATAATATTTTTTTTGTTAACTACATTTTGCATTTAGAACAACTAAACATCCATTTCAATTCAACCACTATGCAATGAGTGACTATTTTATGTAGTTAAAAATATAGTACTTTTTTATGCTGCTTTGAAAAATTAATTTTTTTTTAGGTCCAATCATAATTTATCCTCCTTTTAGACATCTTTTAGACATAAGAATATCATGTTTTTAAACTGACTTAAAATCTTTTTTTGCTATATTCAAATAAAGGCGTAAAAGTGACCATTTCTTAAATGAAAAAGTTGTTCTAATTTTTAGATAAAAAGGTTAAAGAATTTTATATTTTTATAAAATATACTTGTTTTCGAGTGAATTCAGACATGTAATTGCTTCATTGAATTATAAGCAAATTTATATTTTCAAGGGTGGAGGGGGGATATGTGAAATATCAACCGCTCTATTATTTATCTCCGTTTCTAAGTATAATTTCTAATTACCTTTCGTACAAAAGAATTTGTTTTTTTTCATCAAGATTCCAGCAATCTAAAGGCTCATTTTTGATAGAAACTCTATTTTAGTCAAATTAAAATTTGCAGATAAATTTGATTTTGTTCTTTAAATTTAAATGAATCGTTTTCGAATCTTTGGGATGAGGAGGAAAAGTGATTGTTCTGAAGGAAGAGACCAGGGGGCAAGGGGGCGGGGCGCCCAAGGCCTTCTGCTCTCCATTTACGGCCAGGTAAAGCCGGACGCTGAGGAGATCGCTAGTCTCTTCAGAAGAGGTAATAAAGAGAGAAAGAAAAGACGTTCGGCCATTTCGGTACCAACCTGCAAGTGGGTGGACCGCGTAAAAATCCAACAAGATTTACGCGAAACGTAACAACCAAGTACTAACTCATATCATCGATTCCAAGATTTTATATGCAACCCAACAACCATGTTCAAAAAACCACATAAAATATGGCCCACCACTTCAAAAATCAAAATGATTTACCTTATATATATATATATTACTCGAAAAGTGGGTTCTTTGTCTGAATTTAACCGTAGCAAAAAAATTTGCAATGATCTTTCAACTATTGCAGTAAAAGCTTGACAAAATGTGCAAGATGAAGCTTTTTCCCACTCATATTCCCACTCATATTTTTAGGTTGAAAATTAACTTTCTTTTAAAACTTTATAGTGTCGCATTGAAAATTCAACTGCTTTGTTAAAAATTCTGTCCTATTGGATACGAAACTCATGCTTTTTAATTGTAAATTCCACTATTTGTTCAAATTCAACTATTCCCGACTCTTGGTTTAGCTATTCGCGATTTAGTAATTCCTAGATGCCTTGGCCCGCGCAGTTTTTTATCGCGCGGGGTGAGATATGGTTGCGACTCTTGCCTGAAAAACACCAGCAGCCTGGCGGAAATGCGCAGTGCGCGAGTATTCACTCAAATTTACTGCGCAATATTATGCATTCGTTTGAAAACAGTTCCCGACTTAGCAAAAAGGCTGGAGGCAACCCCCAACACTGTGTATTTGATTAGAATTCCAATATTTTGTTATCAAGTCATCTCTTCTTCGGAAATTAAACTGTTTTATTAAATATTTGTCTTTTTGCAATAAAAATTTATGTTCATTGGACAAAGTTTTATTTTTATTGATTGAAAATAAATTTTGTTGAGAAAAGTTTAAGTGTCTTAAAAAAAATTTTTTTTTGCTTGTTAATTTAATATATGATCAAAATGCAACTATTTTGTTAAATATGTAATTATTTTGTTAAAAATTCCACTATTTTATTAAAAATCATCTTCTTTGATCAATAATTCAACTAACTTCTTTTTTGGTTCAAAATCCAACTTTTTGTATAGAAAGTTCGTTTTCTTGCCTTGAATAATCAACAATTAATTCAATTGTTTGTTTTAAAAATTAACTTGTTTCGTGAAAGTTCATATTTTCTCGTTGAAAATTTGAGTGTTTTTAGAAATTTTGCCTTTTTAACTTAAAAAGTCAACTATTATGATAGAAACTTAAACTTAAACTTATTTTGTCAAAAAGACATATTGAAGAATCAATATTTTGTAGAAAATTCCCGTTTGTGTTAAAAAATTATATTTTTGTGTTGAAATTTCGCCCTTTCGACATGAAAATTCCACGACTTTGATAAAATTCGACAATTTAGTTAAAGAATAAATTAGTTTAAAATTCGTATTTTTAGTTGAAAATCCACATTTTTGGGTCGCAAATTCATATTTTTGATTTCAAAATTTATTTTTTTGTTCAAATTAAATTTTTTTGGTGGAACATTTGATAATTTTACTATTCGTCTTTCCTTACTTCCCCTTCTTCCTCTAACTCCGCTACTATAAAATACCTTTCTCATACTTCCCCTCCCGTACTCACGAACCCTTTCCCTACTACTTCACCCTTCCTCTATTTTATCTAACCCTCCTCTCGTCCCTACTTTTTTTAGCTCTTAGTGCCACTCTCCTTACTATCATCCCTTCCTTTTCTTCTCCTCCCTTATTTACCATCCATTACCCTACTTCCTCCACTTCTCCAAGACACCCTTCTTTCCCTTAGCCTATTTCTCCTCGACTCATGTTAAAAAAAATAATGTGGAAGATTTTAACACATTTTTTTTTGTTTTGCAAGATTAAAAAAAGAGAAGAAAAAATTACAACTTTGTTTCTTTTGGGTTGATGATTTAACTATTTTGATCGAAAATTCAACGCTATTGTTGGACATAATCTTTCTTGTTGAAAATTTCAGACTTTGGTCAACATTTTTAACTACATGGTTTAAAATGCACTTTTTTAATAAAAAATTTAATTTTTTTGTAGAAAATTCTTTCTTTTTTAATTCATCTCTTTTGATCTAGGATTCAACTCTACTGTTGAAAAAGCATTATTTTAAAATGAACTTTCATAATTTTAATGAAAAATTCATCATTTTTGTTGAAAATGTATTTTTACTATTTTCTTTGAAAATTACTCTATTGCCCTTGATTTGAGAGCATTGTGGACTGCAAAGTCTGTTAAGGTTTCAACATTAAAAAACAAAAATTTTAAAATTTTTTTTGAATTTTTTTACCCCTTGATGGGTGAGAATGTCGTGAACGTAAATAAACAAGTAGATTCTCCATTTTTTAATTGTTATTTAGTATCTCGACTTAAACACGTTATATTTTGATAAAATCTGAGTGAGACGTTCGTCCTTTATTTCAAGGATATTTCTTCTTCTAATTCGTATGCAGTCAGTGACATCTCCTTCTTCGGGAATCTCCTGGAAGAATCTCTCTCTAACTGCTTTTCCGGTCGAGAAACAAGTCAACAGCGTTGACTACATACTAATATAATACTCGCTCTTCCCGCTGCGTCCGGGACCGTGTGTAGAGCCAATTATATCCAGGATATATGGAAAGTGAACATAAAAGGTTCTACCAATTGGATGAAATTACCAAACCCACAATATCACTTACTCTCTACTCATATTATTAGTTTTTGATGGAGTTAGATATGAAGTCGAGTCACTTGATAAGCCCATTATTCCACACAGAGGATCCTAAAATCGGCAAATGGAATAGAGTATACAGAAAGGTGTGCAGAAATAAAAAAATGAACTACTGACCATCACTTTTCTACTATCCCAACCTTTCCTTATCCCTCCAATTACCATTACTCGTACCCTTACTTCCAATCCTCTCCCTTTCAATCCCTTCCTATCCCTTATCCTACTTCCCCTACAACCACTTTACTCACTTTCCCTAGATACCCTCCTTTTACTTAACCTAATTTCCCTATTCTCACTTTGCCTAATTCACTGCCTCTAACTTCCTCAACTTTCGATCATTCGCGTGCCTTCTCCTTACTTCCCATACTACCCTCCTCTTCAAGTCCTGTAAGTCCGCTTCTCTCAGTACCCATACTAGTCTCTCATCACTTGTCCTACTCTTACACCCTCTGTCTCACCAAAAGTCCCTTCGTCAACTTCTCCTTACTTACTTCATACATTTCTCTTATTTGCACTATACTTCTTTCTCCCTCATCATCTACTTTTGTTATGCTCCCACCCCTCATATATCCTCAGTTCCTCTCGCTTTGCTTACTTTACCTCGCTAAATATCCTTGCGCCCGCTTTTCTCCCTCTCATACTTTCCTTGCCTTGCTCAACATCACTCCCCTACTATTCTACCCTTTCCTATTTTCCCCATCCTCCTTACCACACCCCTCAACGCCTCACTTTTCTTACAGTCACTCCCTTCAATGTCCATCCCCTCCTCTACGTTCTCTCCAAACATTTCTCCTACGTTTTATTACGTCCCCTCCTTCCTTTTTCACTACTTCGCCTCACGTGCCCTTCTCACACTCCCCAACTTTTAATTATCCTGATATCTAATGCAAAAGAATTCTATTCAAAATCCTTCAACCATATTAAAAGCGGTTATATTTATTTATCTATTGAGAAAGATTACGAGTTTTCTGCAGCACCGATTTAATAAATAAAAATTACCAAATAAATAATTTTATTTTATAACACAATTTATTTCTCAATGTCTGTAAACATTATTGATAAAAAATAGAATTTTTAATTAAAATATTTTTTCACACTTTCAAAGATATGCAGAAAAATGAAACTTTTGACATAAACTTAGAAATCCTAATTGGAGACATTGTGGGTAACGGAAACAAAAATTCCATAGCGATAACGTTAAAATTACCGGTACCGAAAGATAGTTTCCTGAGATTCTGAAGCAAACTGTTGCAAAATTTTAAAATTACAAAATGTAAATTTTTGAAGATTTCGAACAAGAAATTTATACAACTTTGAAGCATTTAAAAGTTCGCAAAATATTTTAAAGAGTTATTTTAAAAGAGAGATATTTTTTTCTTATCCCCAAATTATAATTTAGATTGAAGTGCTTTTTCTTTCTTGACTAAAAATACTTTTCTGTTGAAAATTCGTGTTATTTATATGAATTAAACTGGTTTTTAATAAAAATTAAAGCTTCATTTTTTACGAGAAATGCAAATTTTTATCCAATTAGTTTAGAGTTCAATCAGAGATTCATTTCCCTATGAAGAAGACCAATTTATTAATCTTCTCGATGTAATTCGTTTTTTTATGTTAAAAATTATTTTGTTTATTTAAAAATTTCACTTTTTTATTTCTATGTTCTAAATCTTTTTGTTACATTTTTTTGCATGGTTCTAAATGCAACTGTTCGGTTGACAATCAACTTTTTTGAACCGATAATTCGTCTTTTGGCTTAAAGTTCAACAATTTGGATAAATTCATTTTATTAAATTAAAATTTTGATTTTGTTGTTGTTAAAATATCAATTAGATAATACATTTTTGTTCAAAAATTTATCTAGTTTGGTAAGAGATTAAACTATTTGGTTGAAAATGAACTTTTTTGGAAGTTTTGATTTGTCATTGTTGAACTCTTCAAAAATCTTTTTGAATTTTCGTACGAACTTTAAGAAAATGACATTTAAAAAAACTGACAAAAAACAATTCTGGTTTAAAGTTTATAAATTTTATTGTAAATACTTCTTTTTTAAATTATCATCTTTTTTGGTATAAATATTAACTTTACATATTTTGTAGAGGATTAATTTTTTTGTTTTCAAAATTAACTACTTGGTCATAAATTCACTTGTTTTTTAAAAATTTATGTGTTTCATGGCAAGTTTAACTTTTGGATTTGAAAATTGTACAATTTAGTGAAAAATTAAACTATTTTGTTAGCAATTTTTTTTTACATTTTTTTCTCTGAAAACTTAACTATTTCTTCTTTGGTTCAAAATTTATTCTTTCTACGTTAAAGATTGAACTATTTGGCAGAAAATTTAATTATTTTGGTTAAGCATTCAACAGTTGTGTTAAAAATTGTCCTTTTTTAGTTAACTTCATCTTCTTGAAAATTCTGTATTTCTGTTTTAAATGCAGGTAGGTGGCCGATAATTTGTTTTTGGTGTTGTTAAAAAGTAATTCTTCAAAAGGAAAAATTTAACTACATTCTCCATTTGTGTTCGCTGTTGCTGAAAAGCAATTTGTCAAATGGAAAATTTAAATACACCAAACTCTCACTTTCAGTGACCCCGTTCTCGGTCTTCCTGGAACTGCCACCTCACGCAGTTTCTGAGGGGAGCAGGGCGAGAGCGGTTACGACAGTCGTCTTGTAAGGGCCGCAGTGCGCGAGTACTAAGACAACTATATTGCGCAATAGCATGCAATCTAATTGGAAACGGTTCAGGCGGCCCTAACTTTTTACGTTTCGATCCCCCCAAATTCAGTCCAAGTCTGTTTGAAGGCAACCCCCAACACTGGACTGAAAGCAAAAGTTTGATGTATTCCATTTTTGGTTCAAAACATATCTTTTTCAGTTGAAAATTTAGCTATTTGGTTGCAAATTAATCTTAAAAAAAAAATAAATCTTCTTTGTTGAAAATTTAGATATCTAGTAAAATATAAACAAATTTGTCTTTTTAGCTTTAAAATTCAACTGTTTGGTTAAAAATTTAAATACTAAAGTTTTTGTATTTTTGCCAATTTTATTCAGAATCATTAATATTAGCTAAATATTAAACAAATATTTCTTTTAAAATATCACCCCCATAAGTCTGGTTTATAGGGTTACAAAAACCGCGTAAGTAAAAAAATGGGGTTTGCTAGTTTTTGGCGCTATTTATGACGTTTTGCCGTTTTTAAATGCAAATTTTTTCTGTTCTAAAGTTACTACTTTATTCTGAAATTTTTAACTATTTCTTTATTTTTTATTTGCAGTTACATAATAAAGACATAAGTTTAGCAAAAATTATTGTTTAAACAAATTTTTAATGTTAATGACTATCTTCATCTATATTAATGTCAGATAGCTGTGGTTTTTCTGAAACTATTAACATTACTTTGCCTTTTTAATTATAAACAATAATAAATAAGCATTAGAGAGAAGGATACTTTATACAATCCTATTTCTTTTCGTGAATATAGTTTGCCTAAGATTTTGCAATAAACAATTGTTCTGATAAGCATGTTTGTTAACTTACATTAATTTTTGTTTTGTTAAGTGAAAAGCAGACCAAAATTATGAGAGTTCAGAAAAGCCGCAATTTTTTATCACTTATCTGAGAGAAGATAGTTGTAAACAATGATAAATTATTTAAACAACTTTGTTTCTTAACGTTTATTATTGATTAGTATACTAAGTAAAAAGTGGGTAAAAAGCTAAACATTTCAGAGTAGACCGCAACATAGCATTAATAAAGAATAAGATAGTTATAAAAAATAATAATTTTTTTAAATAATTATTTTCGAGTTGATTTGCCTACATTATATTAATTATGAACTGACCCTTAGTGAAAAGTAGATAAATAGTTGGAAACTTAAAAAAAAACACAACTTTCTTAAATTATTCAAAATGAATATTATTAATAATAATAAATTGTTCAAAAAATTAATTTGTCTAAATTTGTTAAATTATATAACTCAATTAATTGATACACTTTATATATCAGGTGGACATTTTTAGAAAAAACTTCAATTTTCTACACTTATTCGAAGATAATATTATTACCAACAAAAATAATTATTGTTAAAACAATTACTTTTATTAAAATTTTGTTAGCACCTCACTCTAATTTAAAATTAGGCAAAAAATGGAAATTTTTTGAAAAAGCCGCGACTTTTTATCTTTATTCTGAGACAAAATGGATAAACACAATAATAAATTGTTTAAACAATTTATTAAAACATCTAATTATTAGTATAAAGTAGTATTTCATGTATTAGAAACAATTTGCATTCTTCAAAAACGCAAAAATATCATAATTAGCGCTAAAACTTGCATAACCCATTTTTTTATTCATGAAGTTCTTTTGGGGACCCTATAAAACAGACTTATGGGGTAGGGGGGTGTCATTTAGCTAATATTAACGATTCTAAATAAAATTTACAAAAATGTCTTTTTATGGGAGATAGACGTTAAATTTCATGAGGTTTAAAAAAATAAAATGTTTTTATTTTTGGATTTGAACAAATTTCCGGGCAATATGCATGAAAATTTGGAAGAGAAAAAATGTGAACCACCCTAATAGAAACAGATTTTATTTAAAATTTTAGTTTTATTCAATTTTAATTTCTGTAAAGTATGATGCCAGTTTTTATTTTAAATCTGAATTTCTTTGTTCCTTACAGTCTTTTCACGTGCATATTTCTTGACTATTTATAGATATTAATTAACTGTTGATAATAAATTACCTTGATGTATCTTGTAGTTTAAATTTAAAGCCTTTATCAGCACTTAGTATTTTTGCATTACTGAATGAGTAATTTCATTTGGCACAAAATAAATAATTTTACTCAATTGGCTACTGTTGTACTTCATTCGAATGATCGTCAATCGACAACGCCGGCGACTTTAGAGATAAAACACCCTGATTAGCATACCTCCTGAATTCAGCTTTCACTTTCGAGCGTCATGGTCGACACGCTTAAATGCACATTTGCGAACTGACCAGCGTTATTCGTGCAAAAAAAAAAGTTATACATATGCCAACATATATAGATATATTCATATGTAAGTGTACATATAAGCTGAATGACAGTCTGTTCAGGCGACATAATTCACAGGAAGATTAAAAAACTAATTTGATATATGAGACTGGTTGAGGAAATGAATCAAAGTTCAACTACGATGTTATGTAATCTGAGAAATTAATTAAATTAGATTAATAATAATAATTTCATTATAATTAATTAATTACTTTTTAGTATTTTTTAGCCCTGGGCAGAAAATCTCATTTTTTCGTCTGGTATCCCTTCGTCCGTTGCGCAGTCGGAAAAAATTACTTTTTTGCTTCATAATAACGTGCAGTCCACAAATATTGCCAAATATTGATATTGGTACAAAATTTAAAAAAAAGTCTGATAACATTTCACAGAACGTTTTTAAGCCTAATTTTTTATACAATTTTAAGATTTTTTTATAAATAATAAATATGAGTAACATTGTTTAAAGATGTTTTATCATGATAAAAGAACCAAACCAAACTTTTGTAAACAAATTATATTTGTTTGAAGTAATTTTTAAAAAATAAT
Source organism: Druon quercuslanigerum (assembly GCA_010014905.2). Taxonomy (NCBI): domain Eukaryota; kingdom Metazoa; phylum Arthropoda; class Insecta; order Hymenoptera; family Cynipidae; genus Druon; species Druon quercuslanigerum. The sequence goes on from JAAAKG020163161.1 coordinate 9,393, forward strand.
TTTTAAGAATTTTTTTAAGTTAGATTGTAAAAAGTTTGGATGCACACAATATTATTATAAACAAATTTATTTAAAAAGTGCATCACTCAGATATCTTTCAGCGGAAAAAATTTTTTTTTCGATGTCAACAGATGCTCGAATAATGCATTTTTGTATAAAAAAAAACTTATCAACTAATTATGAATTGTGCTGTAATTATCATGAAGTATCCAATTAAAAGGACTGACATGAAACAAATTTTTGTCTACAGATGCACGAATAATGCATTTGTTTATTGAATTTAAAAAAGCACATGAAATTTATTAACTAAGTATGAATTTTGCTGAAATTATCATGAACTTTTCAATTAAAAAGCCTGATATCGATAAAAAATAACTTGTTTACTTTTTTTTTATCGACAAATGCCCGAATCATGACATTCTTTATTGAGTTTGTCAGAAAAGTCAACAAATTTATTTAAAAATTACGAATTTATCTGAATTTATGATGAAGTTCTAATTTAAAGGACTGAAATCGAAAAACAGACATTTTTCTGTCGACAGATTCCTAAAGAATGCATTTCTTTATCACATTTGTTAATAATATTATTAGGAATATTTTTTAAAAATTTTGTTCATTTTAATATTATATCCATTCAAATTTCTTGCAAAATAGCTTTAAAAATCGTAAGTAATCGTAAGGAAACGTCAAATAGAAATAGTGGAAACTTTTGTTTTTCTTTTTGGCTTAAAAATTCATCTGTTTTTGTAGAAATGTTATCTTTTTTGGATAAAAATTTTTAATGATTGGTTGAAATTTATCTTTTAAGTTGTGGTTTAAGAAATTTTGTTGAAAATTCGGATTTTTTAATTTAACTTTTTTTGTTGAAAAATAAAATCTTTTTTTGGTTGAAATATCTACTATCTCATTATTTATTTGAAAATCTGTTTTTTTTTTGTTGAAACTTAAGTTTTTGACTAAAAATGTAACTATTCTAGTTGAGAATTAATCGGTTTGGTTGATACTTTTATTATTTTGTTGAAATTTATCTTTTTTTATTAAACATTTAGCTGCTTGAGGTAAAGTAAAATTTCGATGTGCAAACAAAAAATTATAGTGAAAAATCGTATTTTGGTAGAAAACGAACCCTCTTCATTAGAAATTTCCTCTTTTTTGGTTAAAAAGCAACTTTTTTGTTGAAAATTCATAATTTTGGGTTAAAAATACAACTATTTTACAGAAAAAATATTTTTTGGCTAACTATTTGTTTAAACATTATTGCATTTTGTTTAAAACTCGTCGTTTTCGATATAAAATGAATCTTCTTGGTTAACAATTTTTCTACCTTGTTGAAAACTCATTTTTTCTTTCGTTATATTCAACTATTTAAATAACAATTCATTTTTACTAATTGAAAATACTTTTCTTTTAAGTTCATCTTTTTGGCTTTAAATGTTTATTGTTCTTATTAAAATTCGACTATTCTTGTTTGAAAGTTTGACTATTTAATTTAAAATGCAACTGTTTTTGGTTTCGGTTTAAGTTTTTTTTTGAAAATTTATTTTTGTAGATGGAAAATTTATGTATTTTATTTAAATTAAGACTGTTGTGTTGAAAATTTAATTATTTTAGTAAAATTTCTAGTTGATAAAATTTCGTCTATTTGTCGTTGAAAATGCAACTATTTTTTATTGAAGTTTGATATATTCTGCTGGGAAATTAATATAATTTAATTCAAATTTTTTTAATTTTAATCTGAAATTTTTTTATTTCATTTGTAAAAGATTAAATGTTAAAAATTGTATGATATTAAAAATAATTTTTTAAATTGCCTTTCAAATTTCTGGTGAGAAAACAAATAAAAAATTGGTAATGAAAAAATTAGGGAATTTAGAAAATGAGTTTTTTGGCCATACTGATAAAGATATTACAAAAAACTTCAAATTATGATGTTTTGAAAAAATTGGAATATCTCTGGAAACAAATAATGTTTTGTTAGGTTTGATCCTTGGGTCAAACTTGATGAAAAAAGTGGAAAAATTCCTAATAATGATTTTACTCACCATCTGAGTTGAAAAATTGAAAACAATCATATTTTAATAAATAGAACTGAAATTTGTTAAAATATAATAAATAAAGAATGTCAACCATTTTTTTGTGTGCGTTAACTCATTTTGGAAATTTCTCCACTCCTTTACACCCAGCTCGTCTCAACGGCAGAGTCAAGCAAAAATTCTAAATAAATTAAAAAAATGATTTTTTTCAGAATTTAAAAAAAGGGCCTTTTTGAATTTAATTTGGCCTTATCAATTGCTAAGCTTTATTATCAATTTTTGATATTGCGAGGAAAATAATTCATGTTAATATTATACAAATTCAAATACTATAGCAAGAGTTAAAAAAATGTCGTGTAGATAATTTCCGCCGGTACTGTGTTACATGTGATTCTGGCACTTGAGAAAAATTCTAGTTTTGTCGCTCAATTATACAGGGTAAGTGTTTAAGTATATATAATTTTATACTAAAAAGATCTAAAGTTTCATAGGGGCTGTGTGTAAATTATGTACCTGAAGGTAATGTCGCTATTTTTCGAATCCCATCCACCATATAATTATATGCAATAATTTCTTTTCCTGTAAAAGAAAAGCAAACAAATTCCTTGAAAAGAAATGATTTATTATACCAATATAAAGGAAATGATTCACAATTTTTTTCTCTTTGAGAGACTTTTCAATAATTTTTGTAATCTCAAAATGAAAAAAAGATTAAATATCTTTAAATATTATTTATACTATTCTTTATTTACATTAATATGTTTGTTGGGAAAATGTAACTTGTAGAAAAAATATTATTTTAAATTCCCGAAATAAATTGTTTTGTAGACAGAATTAAGTACTTAATTGTTTTTTATGATAATCGCATTATGAAAATTACGTTTAAGCAACCTGAGCACTGTATACAGACCAATTTTTCTAAATTTTATTCTTAACGTTTTCAAGTATTTTACGACATTATTTATCGATACATGTTTAAATAACGTGAAAATTATTTCTTCTTTCACTCGAAAAATTACATTTAAAAATTATTTGAATGACAACTATTTGTGACGGAATTTTCTGAAGACTATTTTTTTAAGACCCATAGTTTTCGTTTTGATCATGACAGATGATATTTAAAAAAAATCATTAAAACTATTTATATTATAAAAAAATATTTTCAAGAAAAATTATTTTCTCGAAAATATGTACAAATTTAGCTAACACTATTTTTGTTATAAGACGCATTTTTTTTATTTTAGTCGTAGAAAATGCATTAAAACTTCATTTCTGGAAAAATGACACAAAATATAAAATATTTAATAGCAAAATTGGGTCACTAGAAAAGATCTAAAAATGTTGTTAAAAAGTTATTTTTGGTTGGAAAATTCAACTAATTGGTTAAAGAAAACCACGAACTGGTTTGTTGAAAATTGTTATTTTTGAATAAGAAATTATTTCTTCTAGTTTAAAAATAGATGTATTTTGTTAAATATTCATGACGTCAAAATCTCTCGTTTTTTTTAGTTCAAAATTTAACTATAATATTGAAAAGCCGTTTTTTTTAAATAAACTTTCTTGGCTAAAAATTTAACTATTGCATTTTTAGTTAAAAACTTACATTTCTCATTTGAAAATTAATGCATTTTGTTAGAAATTCGCCTTTTCTGGTCGTTAATTATTATTATTCGTTAAGAATTTATATTTTTGTTTGAAAACTCGTCTATTTAGTAAAAAATTTATTAAATTTGTAGAAAATTCAAAAATTTTGTTGAAAAGTCATTTTCAGATTAAATATTCAATTGTGTTGAAAATTCGTCTTTTTGAGTTAAAAATTCAACTACATCATTTAGTCAGAAATTTGTTTCTTTTGTTCAAAATTTATCTAATTGGTTGCAACTTGAACTGCTTTGTTCAAAATTAATTTTTCTGCCTAAATATTTTTTATTTTATTTGAAAACGGTTTGGTTGAAAGTATAATTTCTTTTGTTTGAAAATTATTTTTTAAACATTTTTTTATATTGATATTAAATTTAATAATTGAAAATAATCTGTTTCATTTTTCGTTCAAAATTGCTCTTTTTATATGAAAATTGGTATTTTTGTTGAAATTTTGTCTTTTCTGGTTGAAAATTAATTTTTTTCGTTATAAATTCATCTATTTGGTGAAAACTTAAACTACTGATTTGCAAGGAGTTAACAAATTTTCTTAATAAGTCATTTTTTCGGTTAAAAGTTAAACTGTTATCTTCCAAATTCGTTTGTTTTTTGATTGAAAATTAATTTTCTCAAATAAAAATAAAACAGTTATATTTTTAGATTTTTTTAGACGTTTACCAGGTAATTGAATGAAGTTAGGTCTTAAATTTAGTTGGTATACTGGTACTAATTTAGACCTGTAGACTAATAAAATTTAGTCCTTTTATATTTAATTCCATTTTTGGTTTAAATTAATTTTGTTGTTGTTAAAAATTAATATATTATGTTAAATATTCGTCTTTTTAGAGTCGAAAATTTATCTTTTTCTTTAAAAAAATGGTTTTTATTCAACTATTTGGTAAAAGATTCCTTTTCATTTGTTAAAAATATAATTATTTATAAACAGTAACGTTTTTATTCAATATGGATCTATTTTATTGTTTTTTTTGAATAAAAAAGTTGTTTCTTTAGGTTAAAAATTAATCTTGTATGTAGAAAAGTTCCTTTGAAAAAAAATCATTGTATCTTTAAAATTCAACCAGTTGCTATAAAGTGAAACTTTTTTTTCAAAATTCGTTCTTTTTTTAGTTGAAAGTTAAATTTTATAATTAAAGAATTTAATATTTCGTTTTTGGTTGAAAATTAATCTTCTTAGAAGAAAATTCATATGTTTGAGTAAAAACTTGTTTTTTCTCATTAAAAATTAATAGTCTTCTTTTAAAATTCAACTATTTGGTGAAAAACAAAGATGCTTAGTTATACGAAATTTAAGAAAGTTGTTAAAAAGCCATTTTTTGGTTGAAAATTTATTTGTTGTCTTGAAAATTTGTTTGTTTTTTGAATAAAAATTATATTGGTCAACCAAAAATTCAACCATTTCATTTTCGGTTACATTTTTTCTTTTTGAATTCAAAATTAATATATTTGATAAAAAGTTCGTCTATTCCGTCAAAAATTAATTTTTATCGCTCAAGTTAATTTTTTGTAAATCGACTATTTAATTAAACATTCTTCTTTATGGGTCAAAAATTCTACGATTTCCTTCAAAAATCATCTTTTTATCAAATATGAAACTGTTTTGTTGGACATTTTAAACAGAAAATTCTTCCTTCTAAGTTTAAAATCAATCTTTTTTTATACAAAAGTTCTGGGCTGAAAATAGATCTTTGTAAAATTAAAATTAAGCCACTTATGCCAATGTTAAACTATTTTATTGAAAATAGATTTTTTTGGCTGAAAATAAATTTTCTTGACTGAAAATTTTATTATTGCATTTTTGGTTAAAAACCTATATTTTTCATTTGAAATTTTGCCTTTTCTGGTCGATAACTATTATTCTTTATTAAAAATGTACGATTTTGTTTGAAAATTTAAGTATTCAAAAGAGAATTAGTCTACTTTATAGGGAATTCCGAATCAAGATTCAGAAAGTCAGTTTTTTAACTGAAAATTCAATTGTTGTTTCTAAAATTTGTTTATTTTTTGTTTGCAAATTAATGTTCTTAAGCAAAAAATGAACTATTAATTTAATTATTATAATAACTAAATTTTTTGTTTGAATACCATGCTTTGTTTAAAAAATAATATTCTTCTAAAAAATAGAACTATTTTATTGAAATTTTGTCTTATTTGATAGAAACCTCATCCCTCAATTTTCAAGACTGATAGTTTTGGGCAAAAAATTTCTGAGTTGAAAATAAATCTTCGTAGGTTTTAAATTAAACTATTCATGTCAAATTTTAACTATCTTGTCGAATATTCCGCTATTTTTCTTAAAAGTTCAACTAATTGGCTAAAAATGCGACTCTTAAAAAAATGTAAAAGATTACATTAAAAAATGTGTAAAATTCTTTCCCGTAATTCGGAGGCTTGGCTCGAGAAATTCTTTTGATGGGCTTTGATGTCTTTAAGATTGGCAACACTGCTCGCCGCACGCACATATGTATACGGCGGGATTCGAACTCGAGCGGCGGCTCGGCGGGCAGTAACCTTAGGAGCGGCGGAATGCATTGGTCTCCGGATGCATTCTCGGATGCCACCCGCGAGCGCACTTACTTCGACGTTCGCGTGTATGAGCATTGCGCACATACCCGTTTAGGTTTAGTTATATAGTCTTCGGATACGCATCGGTTGAAAGCCGATCCCAAGGATACTTCCCGCGACAGGACTCTTTTCTTTCCAGGAAAGATATTAGCAGATAAAGAGAGGCAGAAAAATGTCATCCTTCCTGATATGAGCTGGGGCTGGGTGCTCCTTATCCTCCAGCATGCCCGTTCTCGCCCTTACTTCTTTGCGTTAATGATACAGATACACCTGCCTCCTCCCACCCCATCCCTCTCTAATTACATTTAATGGAATGCCATCCAGCAAATGTATCATGCTATTACAATAATTATTGCGCAAGTAGCCAGCTGTAGATTTTTTTTCTAAACTAAACTAGCATAAACTAGACTCACGCGAATTTTCTTTACCAAAAAAGATTATTTTTAAACGAAATGTAGGAAATTTTAACCAAATAGTTGAATTTTCAAATATACCATTTTGAACAAAACATATGGATTTTCAAACCAAATAGTTGAGTTTTCAACTAAAAAAATTATTTTAAACCAAAATAAAATAAACATTTAAACAAATTAAATTTTTCCTTAAAAAAATTTAGATTTTCAACAAAAATATGAATTTTCAAGCAAGAAGATTAATTATTTAACAAAAAAACGGAATTTCAACAAAAAAAGCTAAATTTTTAACTGAATAGTTAAATAAATACATAAAAAATAGAAGCGTTAAAGTTTTCAGTTTAAAATTCAATTTCGCCTAAAATAAAGAATCATCAAAAAAATTACTTTTTAACCGAATTATTGAATTTTCTACATGGTAGAAAAAATGTCTTCCCCAAAAAGAAAGGAATTTTCAACAAAAAAAGGAAGGTTCTCGACATAAACGATGACTTTTTAACTAAAGAAATACTCAAACAATTTACCAGTATGGTTAAAATTTCAGTTAAAAACATTTTTTTTTTACCATATAAACAATTTTTCAATAAAACAGTTAAATTTTAAAGAAAATGGTGTTCAATCTATAATAATTTTCATCAAAATAGTTTAATTTTTGACTAAAAAACTTAAATTTACTACCAAAAATATAATAGTTGAATTTATCAGTTAAAAAATTAAATTTCAGCCGAGAAAAAATGATTTTTAACAAAATAATTAAATTTTTAACCAAAGAGATGAATTTAAAATTAAAATAAATAATCATTCAAAAAATTACTTTTTAACCAAATTATTGAATTTTTTATACAGTAGAAAAATTTGTTTTCAAAATAAAGGAATTTCCAACCAAAAAAAGGAAGCTTTTCAAGATAAGCGATGAAATTTTAACTAAAGAAATATTTAAATTTGTTACCAGTATAGTTCAATTTTCAGTTGAAAACATTATTTTTAAACCATATAAACGATTTTTCATCCAAAAAGAGGAATTTTCAAATAAAAAGATTAAATATCTAACAGAAAATACGAATTTCAAAAAAAAAAAGTGTATAAATTTTCAACTAAATAGTTTTGAACCAAAAAAGCAATCTTTTAAGCCAGAATCTTAATTTTCTGCAAAAATGAAATATTAACAATCTGCAATAATTTTCAACAAAATAGTTAAATTTTTACGAAAAAAGGTAAATGTATTACCAAAAATAGAATAGTCGAAAAAATTAAATTTCAGATGAGAAAAAATGATTTTTTACAAAGAGATGAATTTCCAATTAAAATAAATAATCATCCAAAAAAATTACTTTTTAACGAAATTATTGAATATTCTACATGGTAGAAAAATTTTTTTACCAAAGAAAGGAATTTCCAACCAAAAAAAGGAAGATTTTCAACATAAACGATGAATTTTTAACTATAGAAATAATTAAAATTTTTACCAGTATAGTTCAATTTTGAGTTAAAAACATTATTTTTGAACCATATAAACGATTTTTTAAACAAAATAGTTAAATTTTTAAGCAAATTATGTTCAATAACAATTAAGATTTTTTAACCAGAAGAATGAATTTTTAACAAAGTAGTTTAATTTTCTACCACATAATCGATTTTTTGAAACAAAAAAGAAAACTTTGAAGCCTAAATCTTAATTTTTTGCAAAAATGAAATTATAACAATCTGCAATAATTTTCATCAAAATAGTTCCATTTTTAACGAAAAAAGGTAAATGTACTACCAAAAATGGAATAGTTGAATTTTCCTTTTAAAAAATTCAATTTCGCATGAAAAAAATTGAAAATAAAAAAAATTAAAATAAATAATCATCCAAAAAATTTACTTTTTATCGAAATTATTGAATTTTCTACATAGTAGAAACATTTTTTTAAAAAAGAAAGGAATTTCCAACCAAAAAAAAGGAAGATTTTCAACATAAACGATGAATTTTTAACTATAGAAATACTTAAAAAATGTTTACCAGTATAGTTCAATTTTCAGTTAAAAACATTAGTTTTGAAGCATATAAACGACTTTTCAATAAAACAGTTAAATTTAAAAAAAATTATGTTTAATAACAATTAAGATTGTTTTGACCCGAAGAGTGAATTTCTAACAAGGTAGTTTAATTTTTTACCACATAATAGAATTTTTCACTGTAAAGTTCAATTTTTAACTAAAAATGGTAAATGTAATACCAAAAATAGAATAGTTGAATTTATCAGTTAAAAAATTTAGTTTCAGGAGAGGAAAAATGTTTTTTAATAAAATAATTAAATTTCCAATCAAAGTGATGAATTTCCGATTAAAATCAATTGCTGTCCAAAAAAATTACTTTTTAACCAAATTATTGAATTTTCTACGTGGTAGAAAAACTTGTTTTCAAAAGAAAGGAATGTCCTATAAAAAAATGAAGATTTTCAACCTAAACGATGAATTTTTAATAAAGAAATATTTAAATTTTTTACCAGTATAGTTCAATTTTTAGTTAAAAACATTATTTTTGAACCATATAAACGATTTTTCAACCAAAAAGATGAATTTTCAAGTAAGAAGATTAATTATCTAACAGAAAATATGAATTTTAAAAAAAATGTATGAATTTTCAACTAAATAGTTTTGAACCAAAAAAGCAAACGTTCAAGCCAGAATCTTAATTTTCTGTAAAAATGAAATTTTAACAGTCTACAATAATTTTCATCAAAATAATTCAATTTTTTACTAAAAAAAAGTAAATGTACTTCCAAAAATAGAATAGTTAAATTCATCAGTTACAAAAATTAGTTTCAGGTAAGAAAAAATTATTTTTAACAAAATAATTAAATTTGCAACCAAAGAGATGAATTTCCAATTAAAATCAATAATCATCCAATAAATTACTTTTTAAACAAATTATTGAATTTTCTACATGATATAAAAATTTGTTTCCAAAAGAAAGGAATTTTCAACCAAAAAAAGGAAGATTTTAAACATAAGCGATGAATTTTTAACCAAAGAAATATTTAACATTTTAACAGTATAGTTAAATTTTCAGTTAGAAACATTATATTTTAACCATATAAACGATTTTTTAACAAAATAGTTAAATTTTTAAGAAAATTATGTTCAATAACAATAAAGATTTTTCAACCAGAAGAATGAATTTTTAACAAAGTAGTTTAATTTTCTATCACATAATTGAATTTTCTACTGTAAAGGCCAATTTTGAACAAAATACATGATTTTTCAATCAAAAAGATGAATCTTCAAGCCAGAAGATTAATTGTCTAACAAAAAATACACTTTTTTGGCAGAATGTATAAATTTGCAAGTAAATCGTTTTGAACAAAAAAAGGAAACTTTCAAGCTAGAATCTTCATTTTCTGCAAAAATGAAATTTTAACAATCTACAATGATTTTCATCAAAAAAGTTCAATTTTTAACTAAAAAAAGTAAATGTACTTCCAAAAATAGAATAGTTGAATTTAACAGTGAAAAAATTAAATTTCAGGCGAGAAAAAATGATTTTTAGCAAAATAATTAAAATTGCAACCAAAGAGATGAATTACCAATTAAAATAAATAAATAATTTTTACCAAAAATAAATGAATTTTAAACAACAGCATTACAGATTTTTAACCTAAACGATGCATTTTTAACCAAAGAAAATTTTCCAATAAAAAATGAAATGGTTATATCTTCAGATGAAAAAATCCTAATTTCCAAAAAAGTGGTTAAATTTTTACCATAATACAGTAAACTTCCACCTATGTCCCCCATCGTGAAAAGTTTACGCTCACGAAGTTCCCCCTTTGGAAGGGCCCCCACCTGTATCGTGAGTCTTCAAGATATTTTTGTCCAGCAACGTTCATTGGCTGTCTCGACCTTTTATTGATACGCCTACTCAACTGCGCATGTGCCGAAAAGCGAGAGTCTATTTTAAGTCAATAAAGATGTACGATCAATAATAATGCTTTTTAGCACAGGCGCACATGAAATAGTGGCGTTCCATTAGCATGCGATTGATTAGCAAGCCTGATTTTTTTATTTTTTTTGAAATAGTACAATTTGTCAACTAAAAATTAATTTGATAGAATCAAAAACCAACTCAAATATTTCGCGGCATATTGAGTATTTTGGCATGAATTATTCTAATATAATATAATAATATAATATACAATAATTGCAGCATAATGATTTTCTCAGCCATGTTCAATTCTTTTGTCGATTAAAGGTCTTTTAGCGTCACGAAAGAAAATATCCAAAATTTGAGGTTAGTGTATCAGATCGGGTACTCTCACCTCAAATTTCGGACATTTGACTTGATTGCGGGATACTGAAAGGTCGTCAATAGACAAAAAGAATGGAACATGACATTCATGAGATAATTTTACGTTTCGAATATTTTCTCGAAAAACTTGTCTGCATTCTCATGATGTAGTATTAAAATACTTAATTCAAACTTCCCGCTTTTCAGGCCTCCTTTTTTTTAATTGGCCAACCACTTTCGCGGGCGTTACCGCAGAGTCCCTGCAGGGACCATGGTGGTAGGTGAAGCAACTGCGCACGGGGAAATAAGTGCATATAGGGGCATATGCGCGAGCGGGAACATAAGTGAAAGTTTACTGTAGTTCAATTTTCAACCAAAACGGGAAATTTTCAAGGTAGAGAATTTATTTCCTGCGAAAAAAACGAATTTTATGCAAAAAAACATGAGTTATTAATAAAATATTTAAGTTTTCAGCCAAAAACATTGATTTTCAACACGAGAAACGAATTTTAAACAGAAAAAAATTAATTTTTAAATAAATTTATGAATTTCCAACAAAGTCGATTAATTTTTTCCAAAATCTTTGAGTTTTAAAAGAATTCGATGAATTTTGAAAGATAAAGATTATCTTTCGATGAAAGAAGACGAATTTTTAACTTTAAAATATTCATTTTTGACCAAAAATGGAATAGTTAAATTTTCGACAGAAATAGAAACAATTTTCAAAAATATATTTAAACTTTCTGTAAAAATAGTTTAATTTTCAATCCAAAAATAGAATTTTCCAACAAAACAGTTGAATTTTCAACTAACTGACCATTTTCAAACTAAAATAAATATTGATACAGAAAAATTAATTTTGAATGAAGAAATTTAGCTTTAAACGAATTAGTTGAATTTTTCACACAAAAAGATGAATTTTCAACCAAAACATGAGTTATTAATAAAATTGGTTAATTTTATTCGAAAAACATTAATTTTCCACCAAATAGTTGAATTTTCTGCCAAAATTATGAATTTTTAACAACAAAGATTAGTTTTCAACCAGAAAAAATGAATTTTGAATAAAATACATGAATTTTCAACTGAAAAAGATCAGTGTTCAAGCTAAAATAAAATAGTTTAATTTCCAGTTGAAAAAATTAATTTTCAAAGGAAAATTTTTTTTTTTCAAATTTGTTAGATTTTGTAGCAAAATAGTTAATTTTTAAAACCAACAGGATGATATTATCAGGCTTACGTTTCTAATAAAAAAGTCGGGATTTGAACAAAATACTTGAATTCTTAATAAAATTGTATGAATTTTGTAGAAAACAGTTCAGCTTTAAACCAAAAAGATAAACTTTTAAGAAACAATCTTAACTGTCTACAAAAAAACACGAAAATTTAAACAAATACATTAATTTTTAACTAAAAAAGCAAGTTTTCACCAAAAATGGCACAGTTTAAATTGCACGTGAAAAAATTTTTTTAACTTTAATTTAATATGATAATATGATAATATGACTTTCAACTACAATTAAGAATTATGATCTAGAAAAATAAATTTTCAGGAACATAGTTTAATTTTTCAAGAATAGATTTAAATTTTAACAAAAATAATGAATTTTTAGCCCAAAATAATTCCTTTTAAAAAAACTTATAAGGTTTATGAAATAAAGATTCACTCTAAACCAATTAGTTAAAGTTTCCACAAAGAGATTAAATTTTTATCGAAAAAGAAGAATTTTCAACAAAGTAGTTGAGTTTTCAAATAAAAAAGAAAAATTTACCACCAAACATTGATTTTTTTAATTTTTCAAAATAAAAAATCACTTAAAATATTTCCAGAAACTTTAATCAATTTATTTTATTATCTTGAAACCTTTTAAAATCTTTATAAAATGTCAAAGTTTTAATTCGAAATCTTCGAAGACTTTTTAAAATTTTGAAAAACTTCGAAATGTATTTTTAAATGATTTTAAAAAGATAAAAATGATTTTTCCGACGAAATAATTACATTTTGTACGGAATAGATGAATTTCCAACTAAAATAAAGAATCGTCATCCAAAACATGACTTTTTAACCAAGCATTCGAGTTTTCTTAAAAGTAGAAAAATTTCTAACCAGTAGAAAATTAATTTTTTACAAAAAAGAAAAGATTTTCAACCAAAATCATGAACTTTTAACTGAAGAAGAATAAAACCATTAACAATTAAATTTTCTAATTATATAAATAAACTGATTATTAACAAAGTATAATAGATTAAATTTTTCCTAAATAATTGAGTTTCAAACCAAAAACATTAATCAATTAACAATTTATAATTATTAGAAAGAATTATTTTCGACAGACATTCCGAATTTTTAACATAATGCATGAATTATCAACCAAAAATATTAATTTCAAATCAAAAATGGACTAGTTAAATTTTTGGTTAAGCGAATTAATTTTTAACCGAAAAAAAGAATGTTTAAAAATATATTTAATTTTTCATTAAAAATAGTTTAATTCTAAAAACCAAAAAGAGAAACTTTCAACAAAACAGTTAAATTTTCAACAACAAAAAGGGATTTTTTACTAAAATTGTTATATTTCCTGCAAAGTAGATTAGTTTTTTACTAAATATGAGAATTTAAAATCAAAATCATAAATATATAACAAAGATAATCAATTTTAGATCAGAAAAGACATATTTTCAGCAAAATACATAATTTTTTAACTAAAATAGATAACATTTTGACCAAGCATGAAGTAACTAAATTTTCATTATTTTCAACCCAAGAAATGAATTTTCCACGTAATAGTTAACTTTTAACAAGAAAGAAGTATTTTCAACCAAATACATGAATTTTTAACTACAAATATATAATTTTTACCCCAAAACATCAATATCGAACAAAATAGTTAACCTTTTTACCATAATAGTTTAATATTGAACAAGAAGTTTAAGTTTCAAGCAAAAAGCTTAATTTTTTTAAACAAAAATCTGTAGTTATTTAAAAAAACTTTAATTTTAATCTAATTAGTCCAACTTTTGGAAAAATATTTCTTTTTGCAAACAAAAAGATAATTTTTCAAACCAGAATCTGAATCTTATTGTTTTTTAAACAACGAAATTTTAACTACATAAAGTACATAATTTTTTGAACAAATAATCCGATTTTTAAAAAGCTAGTTCATTTTTGGACCAAACAATTTTTAACCGAAATCAAGAATATTCAACTAGAAAAATGAATTTTTAGCAAATTAGTTAAATTTTCAAAATTATGAAATTTAAGTTTCCAATTTCTAATAGTTGAATTTTCAAAAAATTTTAGGTTACTTTAATTGTTATTTTAATTTCATTTGAAAAAATTTGACTAAATGTAAATTTTGGACTTTTAAAAATTTTCTAATAAAGTTAATGTATTTTATTTATGATGAGATTATGATCTATTTTTCATGGAAATAACTTCAATGTAAAGCTTCGTTGGCTCTAAGTATGTGATTTTAAATTTAAAAAAGGCTTCGAATGTTAAAAACCTTTTGGCTTGAATAAGAATTTCATTATGTACAATCTTCCATAAAACACAATAAAAATTTAATTTTCTATATCTTATTGTTTGGAGGATATAGCCTCAACAAATTATGTTCCTTTTCAATAAATTCAAGTCAATTTATTAAAAAAAAAATTCCAAAAAAGTAATTCTTTTTGATGATAAAAATGATATCTGAATGATTCTTTTATGCGTAATTTCCTAAAGAAGTCGAAGTATTTACAAAATACATGAATTTTCAACTAAATAATTCATTTTTTTTTTAAATAGTTCAGTTTTCAACAAAAAGATCAATTTTTAAGCAAGAATGTGAATTTTCTACAAAAAAAAGAAAATAACGAAGTTTCAATAAAATACATTATATACATGTATATTTTGAGCAAATAACCCAACTTTATAAAAACTAGTTAATTTTTCGACCAAATCATTTTAAACCCAAATCAAGAACCTTCAAATAGAAATTTTCAACAAAGTAGTTCAATTTTCAGTCAATTAATTAAATTTCGAATAAAAAGATGAGTTTTTAACTCAAAAGTTAAATTTAAAAACCTTTTAAAACAGTTTGTTCAAGTTCATAAAAAAATGAATAAATGAGTGAAGATGAATTTGCGAAGAAAAGGAAAAAAATGCAAATTATGAATTTGCACAAAAATACATGAATGTGGAATTGTTAAATTTTCAGTTATAAGAAAATTATTATTTTTTAAACTGAGAATTTCAACAAAGTATTTGAAAACTATTTGGATTACCTTTATAAATTACTCCTAATTGCCTTTATTTTTTAGGATTACAAGTTAATTACTTAAATTTTCTTTTTTGTTTAAAAATTATTCTGCATTGTATCAAATTTTCTAAGCAAGTCATTATATTTGATGATAACAAGAAGCGAAAATTGAAAGTTATTTTCGTGAAAAATTAATTTAAAAACAAATTAAGATAGATTTGAAAACAGTTTAAATAATTTCCTAAATTTTCTTTAAATAATCTAGAAGATCTCGTAGCAAAGTTTTTTAATTTTCGAAGGTTGCAAAATTATTAATAAAAAATATAAAAAATACTCCTTTGGATTTGTTGATCAATTTTCAAACACTTTTTAAAAAAGGAATCTGGAAAGCTCAAAAGAAATATGTTTAATTTTGCAGAATTTTTTCAAAAGTGTAAAAAAGCTTAAAACAAAATGTATATTTTCGAAGGTTTCGAAATATGATTTTGACATTTTATAAAGATTTTGAAATTTTTCAAGATAATAAAACAAATTGATTAAAGTTTCTGGGAATATTTTAAGTGATTTTTTATTGTGAAAAATTAACTTTAGGAGAATGTTTACAAAATTTATAAACATTACAAAAAGATTTCCAAAATTATCATTTAGGTTTGAAAATTTATTCCTTTTGTTAGATATATTAAATTTACTTTCATTAAAATTGCAAAAAGTTGGGTTTGAAATAAAAATATTTTTTGTTTAATAAATGGTTAAAAATGTAACCATTTTGTTTAAAATTTGCCTTTTTTGGCAGAAAATTAATCTTCTTGGTTGAAAACACATCTGTTTGTTCCAGGATTCTACTAATTTGTTCATTTTTAAAAATTAATTTAACTGTTTCTCATTTAAAATTAAAATATTTTTAGTTTGAAATAGCAACTATGAAATTTGTTTGTTAACACTTTACTTTTTTTAGTTAAACCTGCAACTATTTGGTTAAAAGTTGAACTTCTTTGACAAAAAATCATGTTTTCAGTAAAAGATTCATCTTTTCAGTTGAAAATTATTCTTTTTTGGTAGAAAATTATTCAGATTGATAGATAATTCATTCATTTGGATAAAAATTCAACTAATTGGTTAAAAATTAACTTTTTTGTAGAGAATTCATTTTTTCGCATTACAAATTTTTAATTTTTTGTAAAAAACTTGTCTCGTTTGGAAAACATTGAATGTTTTTCAGATAAAAATACAACTGGTTGAAAATTAAACTTTTCTTGTATGAGGATTTAACACTTTTGTAGAAAATTAGCCAATTTTCAGATGAGTTCAAGTACCTTTTGTTTAAAATAAAAATAGTTTTGAACTGGACTATCAACCACTACGTTTTTCGTTGAGAGATCATGTTTTTTGTGTTAAAAATGCAATTACTTAGTTAAACTTTGAAGAATCTTCTTGAAAAGTCATTTCTTTGGGTAAAGATTTATAATTTCAATTGAAAGTTCATTTTGTTTTTGCTATAAAATTATTCTTCTTAGTAGAAATTTATTCATTTGGTTGCAAATTCAGATTATTGGTTAAAAAATAAACTTTTTGGTGAAAACCCATATTTTCGAGTTAAAAAATTTAACTTTTTTGTAAAAAATTATTCTGGAAAAATTATCTCTAAAAAATATTTAATATTTTCTGGATGAAAATACAACTAAATTAAAAGTCATTTTTCATTGTGGATTTAAATATTTTGTTTAAAATTCAACGATTTGGTTAAAAAAATTTTTTTAAGTAATTCGCGACTACTTTGCATGTAAAACAAAATTATTTTTAGATTGAAATATCAATTATACATTTTTCGTTGAGAATTCGTCTTTTTTTGTATGAAAATTCAATTACTTGGTTGAAGATGAACTTCTTTGTGGAATTTTTGATTTTTTATGTCTGAAATTTTCAAAAATCTTGTTAAATTTTCTAAAATGACTTAAAAACGTCATATTTATGTAACTTTAAAAACAAATATACAAATAAGCCTAAAAAATAAATAGTTATTCGAATTTTTTACTTTATTTTGCGTTTCAAATCAAGAAAAAATTGAGAAACTATTTATAATGCTAATGCAATAAAATGCCTGAGAAATTATAAACGGAAAACATTGATTGTATGGTTTATAATTCCAATAAAAGTATTTTTGAATGAAGAATTCAGAGAGATCCCTATGTAAGGGTTTTTAAAATCAAACCATGTTTAATCTTTAAGCTTTTAATTTTTAAATAGTTCGATGTTTAAGAAGGTTCAAATTTAAAATTGTAATAGATGCTTTCCATTTCAATTCAACCGGGCCATTCGGGACATGTTTTTCTTTTTCGATGAAACTTAAATATTTTGTTCTTTGTTAGAAATAATTGGACACGTGCTTTTTCGTTTGCCTCAAAAAAATTTGTTCTCGAATTTATCGGCAATTTTATTTTTTAGGTGAAAATCGATATTTTACATCATTTGCGGGAATTTTCTTTCAATCGTCAGTAACTTTGTCAAAAATTACCCGATTTAAATGATTTTTACTTCTAAATGTTCGTTATGACTTGCACTTTCCTACAAATGTATATAAAATTGTTATTAATTAGTGAATAAATTTTTATTTTGCAATAAACAAAAGGTGTAATTTTTTTTCAAAATTCAATATCTAAAAAATTACCCATTTTTTTTTAAAACTTTTTTTATATTAAAAGAACGACTTATACTTCAACTTGTCCCAATGCCTAGTAGCTAAATTTTGTTGTTTCCGAGCTTTGAATTTTTGAATGAAAAATGTGTTTTTTCGCTAAAACGCGCAGTTTGCGCAATAAATATCGACTGTAATTGTTTGAATTGTACAAAGTA
Organism: Druon quercuslanigerum; assembly: GCA_010014905.2. Lineage (NCBI taxonomy): Eukaryota > Metazoa > Arthropoda > Insecta > Hymenoptera > Cynipidae > Druon > Druon quercuslanigerum. The sequence goes on from JAAAKG020163161.1 coordinate 27,427, forward strand.
ACACAACATTGATTAGGCAATATTGCTTAATAATAGGTAGGTGATAGATTGCTAGAAAGTATCGATTCCATAACATAGATTAATAAGAAATTTATTTTTTATTTGATACAGAATGAGCGTACAGAAATTCAAAGTATAATGTGTAAGACCTTTTTTTACTAATGTAACACTATAAACGTGATCATTATAATCATAATCTAGCTAGATGAAGAATAGGACTCACTAAATCATGAAAACCTCAACTAACTAGCCCGTATGACTTTTATTTTACGATTTTTCACGGATGTTCATAAGTTCTCGCTCTGTAAACGTCGATATTTATTGCGCAAACTGCGCGTTTTAGCGAAAAAAAACACATTATTCATTCAAAAATTTAAAGCTCGGAAACAAAAAAATTTAGCTACTAGGCATTCAGACAAGTCAAAGTTTAAGTCGTTCTTTTTAAATAAAAAAAGTTTTAAAAAAATTGCCCTTTTTATGATATTGAATTTTTAAAATAATTACACCTTTTGTTTATTGCAAAATAAAAATGTATCCACTGATTAATAACAATTGTTTATACATTTTTATAAAATTGCAAGTCATACCGAACATTTAGAAGTAAAAATCATTTAAATCGGGCAATTTTTGACAAAGTTACTGACGATTGAAACAAATTCGCGCAAATGAAGGAAAAAAACGATTTTCACCTGAAAAATAAAATCGCCGATAAATTCGAACAAAAAATTTTTTGAGGCAAACAAAAAACATGTGTCCAATTATTTCTAACAAAGAACAACATATTTTAGTTTTATCGAAAAACAAAAAAATTCCCCAATGACCCGGTTGAATTAAAATGGAAAGCATCACTATCCTTTGAACTTGGTATACTGCAAACCATACTAATTTCCATATTCGTAAATTTTGTTTAGAGTATTCCTCATTTGTAATACATATAAAAATTGAATACCGTAAACGGGGCTGTATGGCCCCTTTTTCCTTTTTTTCAACAATTTTGAATGCACCAATTTTTTTCTATACGTACCTAAGTCTTCAAAATTGAAGTGAATCAAGATTTCTAGTTTCCTGATCAGAAACCAGTAAAAGAAACCTTCTAAGTAATTTTCGTAGTCGTAAATTTCTCTTTACGTTTGAAAGCAATGGGATGATTTTGCCCCAGTTAAAAAGATAATTAGGATTCATTAAAAAAATATAGCATAACAGGCAGATTTAGCAAATGATAATTTATGACTTTACTTTCCAGAAATAAAAGAAAAACTCATCGACACCTGTTACTCCGCGAGTTTACTTTCTACCCCAGCTGGTGTTAACTCCTATTTATAGGATAACATAAACTCTAATACTGTATTAGTAATAATATAGTATTATGAGTTTTAAATTATAAAACGATATTCTCTGCACCACTTTGGAAAAAAAAATTAATAAAAGCAACAATTTCAAGACGATTTTTGAATAAATAAATAAATTTGTAAATAATTTAAAAAAAATTTTAATTGAACAAATTTTTGAGTAAATAAAATTCTCCATTGTCATAATTATATTGTTATAAAAATTTGCTACTTGATGAACAAAATATAATTTTTTATAATTTTGAAGCCTGTCATTTAGCCAAAAAAATTGCATTCAACTGTAAGTAGTTGTGAAGAAAAAAACTCATTAAAAATTATTCTTAGCAGTATTAATTTAAGAACATTATTTTAAATACTTTTATGAGCAAATTTGTTAACAAAAGTTATAAATTATTCATTAGCGATATTTAACTTCACTGAATCTATGTTTTTAAATGAAAATGGAAGTTAGAGAGAGATTGTGTAAAAAATCTTACGAAAGTTGAGGAATTTCCATGAGAGGCACTTTAAATAGCTGTTAAGGATAATAAATTTCAGATTTTTTAATGAGTTATTCTACGAATTAACTTTTTAGTTAAAATTTTTTTGTTTTGTTAAAAATTCATATTTTGGGGTTGAAAATTTAACTTTATTTTAAATTTATTTAACTTTATTCAAATTTATTTGTTGAAAATTCGCCTTTTTAGTAAAAAAATTCAACTTCTAGTTTGAAAGTTAAACTAATTTATTAAAAATGAATTTTTGGTTGAGAATTTGTAATTTTTGTTGAAAATTCAGATGTTTCAATTAAAATTAAACAAACTGTGAAAAATTCATTTTTATTTTGTAAAAAACTATCATTTTCGGAAGAAAAATTCAACTGCTACACATTAAATGTTTATAGTTGAAAATTTATAATTTTAATTAAATATTCTCTGTTATAATATGTTTGGTTTTTTTCTGAAATTTTATTATAGAACAGACAATACATATATATTTATTTTTTATTTTTAAGGCTGCCATTCGGTCATTTTTTTAAATTTGTTTTTGTTTGCCTAATATTTTCAAATCCTTTCAAAATTAAAAAAAATATATTTTACTTATTACATAACTAGTTTTTAGAAAAATAAAAATTTGTTTTCCCTCATTACAAAATATCTCTGTTTAGATTTTGTTTTCTTATTTAAATAAAAATTTAACTTTTTATTTAATAATCCATGCATTTGGATAAAAAAGTATGTTTTTGGCGGAAAATTCGTCCGTTTTTATAGAAAAATTATATTTTTTCGTTGAACATTCAACTGTCTCCTAAAAACCTCAAATATTTTATTAAAAATATAAGTGTTTTTGTTTAAAGTTTATTGTTTTTTCTACGAAAATTCCACCATTAGGTTAAAATTTCATCTTTGCAGGTTGAAAAATTCAACTGTTTGCTTAAAAATTAAAAATTTTGGTTAGTTGAAAATTTAACTAGATTATTAAATTTTTTTGTAACAATTTTTCGTACTAAATATTCAATTATTTCATTTTTGGTAGAAATTTGCTTTTCTGAATTGAAAATTTGTCTGTTTAGTTGAGAATATTTATCTTTGTTGGTTGAAGATTAAATTATTCTGAGGAAAATGTATATTTTTATTCAACTCGCTGGTTGAAAATCTAATTATTGTGTTAAGGTATTCATTTGTTGTATTTAAACATGCAACTTGTTGATTTAAAAATTTAACAATTTTATTGAAATTTGATTATTTTGTTAAATATTTAAATATTTTATTCAAAGTTATATTGTTTTTTTTAAAGTTACCTTTTTTTCGAAAATTCGACTGTTTTGTCAAAAAATTCTTTTGTATTGCATATTCATCTTTTATGGTAGAAAATTATTATTTCTTAGTTGAAATAACCAAATAAATTTGAAATATTTAAATTTAATTTTAAATATTTTTATTCTGCTTATAAAAGAATATATTAGTCTGGTCTTTGAATATTAATGGTAAGGGAAAATGAAAAATTGATTTCGGTATGGTCTAGTTGGTTCTTATCATGGTTGCTAAAGCAACTATGTTAATTTTTATAAAAAGTGGTTCACATTTTAAGGCAGTAGTTGAACTTTAAATTAGAAAAAAACAAACACTTTTCAACCAAAAGTGGAGTAGGTACATAGTTACATAGTTTCTAGATATGTTCTGATATCTATAGAATCCTTACCACCCACAACCAATGTTTTAAATGTCATAAACATAAATTTTTTTAGAAATTCCAAATATCCCGGTTATTTACCATTTTTTTTAATGCAGGGAATTTTGAAAATAAAGTTTTGCCATAACCCTGTTTTTCTTAGTACAAATATCTGGCAATAGACCTTTGTGCTAAAGACACCTGTTGCTCGGTGAGTTTACTTTCTACCCCAACTGGTATAAACGTCTATTTATAGCTGATAGCATTAACGCTAATACTGTGATAGTAACAATATAGTATTATGAGTTCTAAATTATGAAGCGACGCGGCGACGTCTATGCAGCGCGTGGGTAGTAAAAGCAACCATTTCAAGGCGATCCTTGATCCGGCGATCTGCCGATCGCGAAGCGAATTACTCGAATTGCTCGTACATTACACGTTCGGAAGGGAGATCCTGGGGAAATCTATGGGCGTACTCCGAGGGCGAGAACGGGGTCAGGGTCGAAACGCTGCGCGCTTAAAGACTGTGGAAGACTGGAAGACTGGAAGACTGGATAGTATTTTCTTCTCTAAAGACGTCCCAGTCCCAGCGTTCTCCGAACTCCTCTCGCCAGACAGCGCGTTCTCCAAGAGTCCAGGGGTGAACCTGGTACACGCCGTTCGTTGTTTCTCTTGAATCTTCCGAGGGGGAATCAGACATGATATAAACTTCAGGGTCTGTACAAGATCGAACCCAAAGAATTACAAGATACATGCCTTTTCATTCCTTTTACCTTTTTTCGATATTCCCTCAATTTCAACTTGAATTTATGCTAATGTCTAAACAGGGGAGCGTAAACAATCAGATATTACCTGGCGCTATTTTTAGTGATTGTTGACTTACCCATTCCTCTTGTGACAATATTTTATATTTAAGTGACTCAGTTCAATTAAATTTATTTTGTATAACTCTTTAGAATTTGTGATCAAAAACTTTGGACATTATTTGCGGGGAGTTTCATTTTTGCGTTCTCAGGGTCGAAACAGGGATGACTTTATTAGTTGAATTTCGAAAATGGGATTCCCGCAATATGAGTTGAACTCGAAATTGACAGATAGACACTAATTAGTGACACGCGAGCAGTTGTTGAAACCCTGGATGAATTTCTTTATTTATTGAGAAATTTCATTGAAATCAAAATATAAATAAAGGCTTCGTAAAACTTAGTTTGCTTCAATGTTAAATTGCATGTAAATGTATCCTGGGATTAATTTTCAAAGCAGTGTATACAATATATTCAAAAATCGGTGCTGCCAGCAAGACGCGTGCCTCTCCCTGCTATACTCTATAAGTAGGGAGAGCGTTGAGCAAGCATACGTGGGTCTGTGCATTTTGGTTTTTCTTTTAAACAAATATCATACAAAATCAGATGTAAAATGTGAGTCAGCAAATTTCTGTTTTAGTGCGAAGGAATATGAAGGGCAAAGGTTTGTATAATGATTCATTATGAGCAATAATATTAACCGGTCCGATAATTCGTAAAGGGGCATATTAGTGACAGGATCAAAGAAAATGTGTATCAAGGAGAATCAGTCATGTTTGATGTGGAAAAAACGTTATTGCTGATAACTTTAATGTTTTTTAAAACTTTTCCTCCAACTTTGATGGTCATTCTTATCTCAAAAATGTTTGAAAAGTGTGTTGTTAGCGTCGCGCGTCAGTGAATGGCTTATAAGTTAGAGTGTCCGAGAGTATAGCCATACGCGTATATCAAATAATAATATAATGTATTTGATAACTTATGGACTCTGGTTTTAAAGTAATACGCCAATTCGTTACAAAAGGCATTTTTAATGATCTTCGTGTGAAAAATCGCATGCTAGAATTTGAGCTTGTAATGGGTGGACAAGATTTTGTGTTCATCGCATCACATTACTTATTATTCCAAGTTTTTACCTGGTTGAATTATCATAAAAGTATGCAATCTTTCCATTTGAATACTATTAAAAAATAGTTATTTGCGTTTCCTGCACATTCCCTTCATCAGAAACAAACGTCAACCATTTTAAGCACTATCACGGGTTTCGGTCACTAAACGGTTCCAAACGCCTCTTTGGACCTGTTAGCGACGGGCAAAAGCACTGCCATTAAAAGGTTGACAGGTGTCACTCACCCAGACACTCATATAAAGTAGGCGAAAAATAAATAATTATTAATAAACGATGCGCAAATTTTTGCTATCGTGCTTTTAGTAATAAAAAAACAACTACTTTACTTATACTCACTACTACAACTAACAATGTCACTAACTGGAGTCTTTACCTTACGATCATGACCAGAGATGTAAAATTGGGAAAATATAGTGTGTGCACATAACTCAGTTATGTGCTTGGTCTATAGAATTGTTAATACTTTTTTAAACCTATTAATTTGACTTGTTTAAAATCTAGAAAGTTTTATATTTAAGAGGTATTTACTGTTCAATAATCGAGTTTTTATTAAATGGGAGTTTGTCCCTGACACTATTGGTCCATTGCTGTTACTATGATGACGCGCTCGGTTTGGCTGAATTACTGTAAAGTGAGTTAAATAATGGTACATTAAAAATAATAGCTTGTCGTTTTTGGTGTCATTCTGGTATTGTGGGAAGGAGCTCGGTGATGATATAGACCTCCACTTGTATGGAGATCGATCTCTAAGTGCAGGGTCTTGGTCCTAGCTTCCTGGGCCTATATTCGTACTATTGCTTTAAAAACAATTTTTTTGTATTTATTATTCATTTGCACCTGACAAACGACCAAGGTAAGTGGAGAGGTTATGTTACATTCCTATACCAAAATTAAAATATCATCTAGTTTGTTCAAAGTTTAAATTTGTTGTTAACTTTAAAATTATGTAAAAATAGCTTGACTACTCATTATTCAATTTAGGTAATGATTTCTTATAAAAAATAAATATATAATTATGACGTAAAATTTTTAATAATATTTGTAAAGCAGCACCTAAGAATATGCCTATTTTATCCGAGTCTCTACTTTATCAGATGTATTTTATTTTCAATTAATTAAGCCGTAATTGTGAATTGTTACAAAATCTAGATGAAAGTTTATAGAACAAACTATGATATACTAATAACAATGAAAATATTAACCTTTGATAAAGCATTCAATAACATAATTTAATTTTAAGTCACATTTGATCATCAAGTAGGTTAAATACTTTACCACATTTTTTTATTTTAATTGACATATTTGTCATTTTAAGCAATTTGCTATCGGTGTATATTTCATTTTAAAATATTTTCGCACAAAAATCTGGCGTTTATTTCTTTTAACCAGTTAATTATTAAAGATTGTCCGTTTTAGCGGAGTGGCCGTTTTAAACACAATTCCTCTACTACTGCTACGTTATGCGAAACGATAAATTTTTTACCAGTAACGCAAATGCCTTACTTATTTCAATGAGTAACAGTAACCTGAATTAGTTGAACGTGAATTTGGTAATGGTATTTATACTAAATTATATATCCTGATATACAAATCAGGAGATAAAAAAAACAAGTCTTTTCCTAAAAAATTATAATAGAGTGGAAACGTTCTTCTGAATAAAAAAAAAATAACTCCAAATATTTAACAATCGGAAACTTCCCATTAAGGTAGACATTTTTTATATTTAAGAACAGAAAAATTTCATTATTTTCATATGTTTCAGTGAAATTTCTTTTTCACTTTTCTTACTAAAATTAAAAAATTATATTTACAAAGCTGAGACAGTACTTGCAAATCCAACAAATGGTCCAATCGAGAAAAAAAATCAATAAATTTCCTATTCAAAAGATTTTCCAAAACCTGATAAGATTTTAAATCGTTTTATCAATGCTTACTTCAGAAATAAGCGAACAGACAATTTTTAATTTTAAATCAAGCAGGTTCTGCACGTCATGTCGCAGAATCTATCAGCGACGAATCTAATTGTAAATTCAACTACTTTGTTTAATGCTTTTGTTAAAAATCCATTTTTTGTTAAAGTCTCATAATTTTAGTAGAAAATTCATACCTTCGGTTGCGAATTTGAATATTTTGTTGTAAATTAGCTTGCTGTTGCTTAAGTATTAACGTTTTTAACTGCAATCGTAAATATTCTATTTTCGTTAAAAAATTCATATTTTTAATTAAAATTTAATGCTTTCTAGTAGAAAAATGAACTGCGTGGTTAAAAATGTTTGATTTTTATTTGAAAATGTGTTAAAAATTTGGTTCAAAATTGATCTTTTTTGGTAGAAAATTCATCGTCTTGGTTGAAAATTAATCCGTTTTTGATTGTAAATCTAACTATTTGGTTGAAAATAGTTTTTTTAATAAGAATTCAACTATTTTTTTAAAATTAGTATTATTGATTGAACTTAACTGTTTTTTATGTAAATTAAAATCAATCTTGGTTGAAAAATCAGCTTCTGCATTTTTCGTTGAGAATTCATCTTTTTTGGTTGAATAAAATTCCACTACTTTTTTAATTACAATTTTCGGGTTTAAAATTGAACGCCTTTGTAGAAAAATCGTCTTTTTGGCTTGAAAGTTAACTTGGTAAAAAATGCATGTATTTTGTCGAAAATTCGAATTTTTGTTTTTTATAAATTATTCTATTATTTCGAAAATTCATCTTTCCCTTTGAAAAATTAACTATTTAAATCAAAATTTAACTTTTTTGGTTGAGAATTATTTGTTTATCTAAAAATGTAACTATGTCATTTTCGGTTGAAAATTTTTAATTTATAAGTTAAAGATTCAACTTTGGGTTAGAAAATCCATGTATCTTCTTAACAATTCGTCTTTTTGGGCACAAAATTTAATGATTTTGTTGAAAATCCATTTTTTGTTGAAGTCTCATAATTTTAGTCGAAAATTCATACCTGCGGTTGCAAATTTGAATATTTTGTTGTAAATTAGTTTGTTATTGCTTAAGTATTAACGTTTTTAACTGAAAATGTAAATCTTCTATTTTTGTTTAAAATAATTAAAAATTGATGCTTTCAATTAGAAAAACAACTACGTAGTTAATAATGTATGTATTTTGTTAAAAATTGATCTTTTTTGGTAGAAAAGTCATCATTTTGTTTGAAAATTAATCTGTTTTTGATTGTAAATGTAACTATTTCGTTGAAAATAGTTTTTTTAATAAGGATTTTACTATTTTTTAAAAATTAGTATTATTGATTGAACTTAACTGTTTTTTGTATAAATTAAAATAATTCTTGGTTGAAAAATCAGCTTCTGCATTTTTCGTTGAGAATTCATCTTTTTTGGTTGAATAAAATTCAACTACTCTTTTAATTACAATTTTCGGGTTTAAAATTGAACACCTTTATAGAAAAAATCGTCTTTTTGGCTTGAAAATTAATTTGGTAAAAAATGCATGTATTTTATCGAAAATTCGAATTTTTGTTTGTATACATTATTCTATTAGTTGGAAAATTCATCTTTCCGTTTAAAAAATAACTATTTAAATCAAAATTTTACTTTTCTGGCTGAAAATTAATTTTTTATCTAAACATGTAACTATTCCATTTTCGGTTGAAAATTTTCCATTTATAAGTTAAAGATTCATCTTTGGGTTAGAAAATCCATGTATTTTCTTAACAATTCGTATTTTTGGGCACAAAATTTATTAATTTTGTTGAAAATCCTCTTGTTTTAAAGTCATAATTTTTAGGTGGAAAATCTAACTATTTAAATGAAAATTCTTTTTTTATGGTAGAAAAGGCTTTTTTTTCTTGACTCAAAGTAAAATTTTTGGTTGAAAAATTATTTTTCTCATAAAAATCTCGTCTTTTTGGCTTCATTGTTCGAAAAAATTATCGATGAATTCATATACAGTATATGCAAACGAGTTGTCACGCATTAGAATGCAGACTAACATACATGTTTCTATCTAAATTAATCTAAATTTTATTACTTTAATAGAATGTGCGCATTAAGTCCAAAATAAACTTATTAAAATTAATATACACACTAAACTATACATTTCTGGAATTAAGTACTTGTTTTTCTTTAGTTAAAGAAATTTTTTTTTTTTATTAGTAAAATTAAAGTATTGGTAAAAAATAATAATTTATTTCAACGAAATAATTATTTTGTTGAATTATACATTTATTTAGTTAAAGGAAATTTTTCCTTTAATGTAGTATAAGAAGAAGACCATTCTTCTGTATGGCATAAGGGGACGAGATACATTATGTTTAAAATATAAAAAGAGAAGACTTTTCGTTTGTTAATAAGAAATCCAATGTTTAATTTTTCAATTAAAAATGTATATTATTGTTTATTATATTATAAAGAGAATAATTTAAATATAAATTGAAATTAATAAGAAATAAGTGTTATCATTTTCCCGAAAACGACACTGAAACAAATCATTGTTGATAACACCGAGAAGAACCAAGAAATGTCAGTGGATTTAGTTTTTGACCTGGAATTAAAAAAATTTTAAAAAAAATCTGTCCAACTTTTATTTCAATTGTTTTTTTTTAAATAATTAGTTAAATTTTTGAATTTTTCAATTAAGATATCCTTGATTTCAGTCAGCGTAATTTGAAAACCTTTAATATAAAACATTTTTTACTATAAATTTTTAATTTAAAGAATTTTAAAATGCGGTTTTAAATACTTAAATAATTAGAAAATATAAGCGTTGAAAATCAAAGATTTTTTATTTAAACAAACAAAGCATTTTTAGTTGATCAACTGTGATTCAAAATTATTTAATGATTTTACAAACTGAATTTTGGAATTAAATTCTGGAATTAATTATTTTGAACTTTAAAATAACTTCAAATAATATATTCATAATCAAAGACTTTTATTAAACTTTAAATATTATTTCAGCCCAATATATTCAATTTTAAAACCATTCAATTTGAATTTTTTAATTAATAAAAAGAACAATTACCTAATATTTTGGAATATCTGAGTGTTTGTTTAAAATCAGTAATTACAAATTAAATATTCAAAACTGAAAGAAAAACTAAACTTTGTAAGTTACAGTTTTAATTGTTCTATCTAATAAAATTTAGTTTGTAATTGAAGTTGTTGAATTTTGATCTATAAATAGAAATGAAACATCTATTATTCTTTAAAAAAATTTGAATAAATTAAATAGATATTCATAAGTTATGAAGAAATTTGGAACATAAGTTTAATTAAAAACAATTTTAAACAAAAGAAAAATGTTTCAAGATCTTGAAATAAAATTTTGAAACATTGCAAGGATTTTAAAACAATTTAGGATAAAAATAAAATAACTTTTAAGTTAAGACGTGTTCACTTTATAACAAAATGTAATCGTTAATTTTTAATGTTTCTATATTAAAATTGTTAAAAATTATATAATTTGAAAAAATTCAATTAATTAAATGATTCTTTAATTTAGAGCATTGAAAATTATAAAGTGGTTTTTTATTTGTGGAACTGAATCTCAGTCTTTGAACTGTAAAATTTATAAAACTTTAAGATCTCGAATTTAACAGTTCAATTGCATTTAATTGAAAATTATTTACTTAAAACGTGTATCACAATTTTTGTTAATGAATCTCTTTTCGTATCCTGCATAGTTTTACCAAAAAATTTGACTTTTTGATTATTTTTTGTGCAATCAAAATTTCAATTGTCGATTTTTTAAGAAAATCCAATAAGTTGTTATGATAATCTTGAAAGGCTATGAAAAAAGAAGGTTTTTCTTTTGTTGACTTTTTCCATTTCGTCCGCTTTTTGGCTTAAAATTTTTATTTTCGCTTGATTTAAAAAATTTTTTAACTGTTATAACTCTGAGAATATTCTTTTTATCGAAAAAATTCATATAGGTAAATAGTTCCTCTATCCTAACACTATAAATATCCGCACATAGAATTTTCAAATTCAGAAAAAAGTGTGCTCAAAAATTTTCAAATTGCGCTCACTTTTTGAATTTTAATCGAAAATAGCTGCTTAGCGAACTTGTCCTTTATTTTAGGACCTAAAAAAAGTGTGCCTAAATAGGCTAGCAAGCGGCGCACCCCCAAAAAGCTGCCCAAAAAAATGAGTTAACCGACTACAACAAAACGCAAAAAAAACCCAATTGGGATCGATTAATTATGTTATTAGGAACAAAAAACCTCAATAATACTTTTTTGTCCTGATGGTCAATAATTTGTTATTAACTAAAAACTTGTAAAATTACGAAAAAATAAACATTTTTTTACTCTTGGTATTTTTTCGAAAAATGCTTCGTTTTCGAGTTACGCGCAATTTAAAGTCAAAAATCAACCGAAAAGCGTATATTTCGAAAAATTTTTTCTCGACTTCTATCACAGATTTTTGAAATTTAAAAAATGCAAATTAGTCGTGCAAACATTTTTTATTTATTTACCTTTACGTAAAATTGCTGATTGATCGAAAAAAATAGATGATTATCGTGGGATTGAAGAATGTTCTGTTTGAGAAAGGCTTCTTTTCGACAGTACATGGTATAAAGAAAAAATATCAATGGCCAAAAAGCACATATTACAACATTAGTCATTAACAAATTAGTCACCGCAAATCCGCTTCAAAATCCGTAAATTTTACGAATTTGATATGACAAATTTGTGATTGTAAAAAAAGTAACACGAAGATAAAAATACTGCCTAAAAGCACATGTTTTTATGACCAATTTGCATTTTTAAAATTTCAAAAATCTGTCATGGAAGCCGAGAATTTTTTTTTTAAATATACGCGTTTCGGTCGATTTTTGACTTTAAATTGCACGTAACTCGAAAACGAAGCATTTTTCGAAAAAATACCTAGAGTAAAAAAGTGTTTATTTTTATTCATTTTACTTTAGAAAATAATCAGCGTAACGATTTTTTAATTTTTCGAAATTTTACAAGTTTTTAGTTAATAACAAATTATTGACTATCGGGACAAAAAAGTATTATTAAGGTTTTTTGTTTCTAATAACAAAATTACTCGATCTAATTTTTTTTGCATCTTTTTGGGGGTGCGCCGCTCGCCTAAAACGTGGAGATCCGTTGAAAAACTGTGATGTCAAATTTCCGACAATTCTAATACTTTCTGAATCATAAATGATGAGAATGTAATAAGGAAAATATATAACCGAACAAATTTCGAAAATCGAAAACAGGATTTTTTTTGAAAAGTAGCACATGGGGATCCTGAATATGCATAATTAATTACCATAATAAATTCAAAATAAATTATGAAGCATTTTGATTGCATCCTGAACTACTTCATGTTACTAAATGTCAATCATGATGTCAAAACTGACGTATGCTATTAAAAACTGTCAAATTGGCAATTGGACAATGTGAATGAATGAATTTGAAGATTATTATAAATAATCTTTTGCAATCTAGAAAAAGGTAGAAAAAGGCTCTTGGCTGAGAAGGTGGGCCTTGTTTTAAGACAACGTGAAATAACAGTTGCAATATTTGTGACATTATGAGACCTGGTAGCCCTGACTTATATTCTGAAATTATTTCTTTGTATTGAAAATTAACTTTGGAGGTAACATAAATTTTCTGAGGCAGTAATTGAATCTGTAACGAGGTCCTTGTTTTGACTAACTTCCAGCACTGACGAACATATCTATAGAATGTTTACCACCCACAACCAATGTTTTACGTGCCATAATCATAAAGAATTTTTTCAAAATTTCAAATATCCCGTTTATTTACAATTTTTTTGGAATTCTGCCATGACTGATTTACGCCAATTTTGAAACTTTGTGTATTGGTCACTTGTGTATTTTGGCATCGCCAATTCGGCGAGGCGCTTTGAGAAACGTTTAACAGCTAATTTTAATACCTCGTTTCTCTCATTGCATTTCCTGCTTATGAATCGATATACATTTACTTCCAGACACTTAGAAAAAAGATTATTTGAATTGAAGACAAAAAATTAATGGCTCTCCGTTAAAAAAAGTTTCTTTAATTCAAAGAAATTTCTTTTGATTCAAAAAAATTTGTTTCTATTCAAAGAAATTCCTTTGGGTTAAACCTTATGTATTTTTTTCGAGTAAAATTTTTTCTGTAATTTCAAATTATTTCATTTTAAAATCGTTTCTATGTTAAAATTGTTTGAATTAATGAAAATAAATGAAAAAATAAAATACATAAATAAAGGATTTTTTTAAAACAAAAAATCATTGAGTTTCGACGAAATCTTGAACTATGTAAATCTAAATGAACAATTTTTAAAGCTATAAAAAAGTTTTTCAGACTTGGAATTTTTCTCCCTAACTGAAATATATAAATCTGTGCTAAAGAAAGAGTAGGATCTAGATTAATCTATGGGAAGGCTTTTAGAAGCAAAAAATAATAATTTTGAGAGTTGCATATACATTTTTTTTGGCTAGAAAATTTCTTTTCTTAACTATTTTAGTTGAAGATTCATAATTTTAGATTAAAGATCCAACTATTTTTCTTTGGAAAACTAATTATTCTCTTGAAAATACTATAAAGCCATTCTTAACGGTTGAAATTCAACAATGCGGTTGAAAATAAACTTTTTTGTTAAAACTTCATATTTGCAGGCTGAAAATTCAATAATTCTGTATAAAATGCGCATTTTTGAATTGAATGTTTTACTGTTTGGATACATTTTTTCCTCTGTTTACTGAAAAATCTTTCTTGGTTGTAAATCCGAAACTTATTGATAATTCTCCTTTTTGGTTAAAAATTGCACTACTTGGTTGAAATTTGAACTTCTTTTTTTAGAAATTTGATTTTTTGATTAAAGATTCTATTTTAAATAAAAAATCATTTCATTTTTATTAAACATCATTTTTTTAACTAAAAATATAGCGATGCTATTATTTGTTGAAAAATTAATCTTTTTAGTTTAATATATCTACATATAATATGACTTTTTGGTGCAAAATTAGGTACTTAACTGAAAATTTAACTGCTTTAGTTTAGTTTCAGTTTGAAAATTATCTTTTTTGATAAAATTTTAACTATTTGTTTGAAAAAGCATGTACTTCGTTGAAAGTTCAACAATTTGGTTGAAAAATTTGTTAAAAATTTATTTTTCTGGTTGATGAATCATCATTTTAGTTGAGCATTGTTTCTTCGGTTGAAAATTTAACATATTTTGCTGAATTTTTTTTGGTTCGAAAAATAACTTTTTTAACTGAAAATTTAATTATTTCAATATTGTTTAAAATGTATCTTAATGATTTTAAGAATAATTGATTTGGTTTAATATTTAACTATTTTGTTAAAGAACTCGTTTTTTGTTAAATAAAAAATTTTCAAATTAATAATTTAGCTATTTCATTTTTTGTTTAAAAATCTATTTGTTTTAGTTTAATATTTCATTGTTTTTTCGAAAATTTAGCTACTTTGTTCAAGCTGCCCTTATTTGTTATAAATTTCTTTGATATGATTTAAAATTAAAATATTTTGTTAAAAAAATTGTTTTGTAGAAAATTGATCTTTTTAACTGATCACTTAATTGCTTTATTTTTAGTTCGAAAATTATCATTTTTGATGAAAATTCAACTATTTGGTTGAAAATGCATGCACTTCGTTAAAAATTCCACATCGTGGTTGAAAACCTGTGTTAAAAATTTATTGTTTGGTTAACGAATCATCATTTTAGTTGAGCATCGTCTCTTTGGTTGAAAATTTAACATATTTTGCTGCATTTTTTTTTTGATCGAGAAATAATTTTTTTAATTGAAAATTTAATTATTTTATTTTTGTTTAAAATGTATCTTTTTTAATTGATCCTAAACAATTTGCTCGAAAATTATTGAATTAAATAAAAGAAGAACTACTTCGTTGAAATTTAAGCTTTTAACCGAAAATCATTATATTCCATTTTGGTTTGAAAATTTATCTTTTTGTTTTAAAAATTCATTGATTTGGTTTAATATTTAACTATTGTGTTGAAAAACTCGTTTTTTGTTAAATAAAAAATTTTCAAATTAATAATTTAACTATTTCAATTTTTATTTAAAAATCTATTTGTTTTAGGTAAATATTTCATTGTGTGTTCGAAAGTTTAGCTACTTCTTCAAGCTCCCTTTATTTGTTGTAAATTTATTTAATATGATTTAAAATTGAAATATTTTGTTTAAAATTTTAGTTTTTGGCAGAAATTTAATTTTTTTAACTGAGCATTTAATTATTACATTTTTTGTAAAAAACTTAATCTTTTTGTTTAAAAACTTGTTGAAAAACTTACTTTTCTGGTTTATAATTTATCATATTAGCTGAAAAGGCATCTCTTTGGTTAGGAATTGTACTATTTTGTAAAAACACTTGAATTTTTTTGTTAAACAATAATTTTTTGAACTGGAAATTTAATCATGCCATTTTTGTTTCAACTGTATCTTTTCTAATTGATCTTCAACAATTTGGTCGTAAATTATTTACTTGGATTAAAGTAGAACTTCTTTGTTGAAAGTTTATGCTTCTAACTGAAAATCATAATATTCCATTTTGGTTTGAAAATGTATCTTTTCGAGTTAAAAATTCATTGATTTGATTTAATATTTAATTATTTTGTTGAAAAACTTGTTTTTTTTTTGTTGAATACAAATCTTTTAAATTAAGAATTTAGCTATTTCATTTTTTGTTTAAAAACCCTATTGCTTTAGTTAAATATTTGATTGCTGGTTCGAAAATTTAGCTACTTCGTTTAAGCTAACCTTATTTGTTATAAATTTATTTGATATGATTTAAAATTGAAATATTTTGTTCAAAATTTGAGTTTTCTGTAGAAATTTAATTTTTTGACTGAGCATTTAACTATTCCATTTTTTTATAGAAAATTAACCTTTTTGTTTAAAAGCTTTTTGAAAAAATTACTTTTCTGGTTTATAATTGATCATATTAGCTGAAAAGTCATCTCTTTGGTTCGGAATTGTGCTATTTTGTAAAAAAACTTGAATTTTTTTGTTAAACAATAATTTTTTGAACTGGAAATTTAATCATTCCATTTTTGTTTAAAATGTATCTTTTCTAATTGATCTTCAACGATTTGGTCGTAAATTATTTACTTGGATTAAAGTAGAACTCCTTTGTTGAAATTTTATGCTTTTAACTGAAAATCATAATATTCCATTTTGGTTTGAAAATGTATCTTTTCGAGTTAAAAATTCATTGATTTGATTTAATATTTAATTATTTTGTTGAAAAACTTGTTTTTTTTTGTTGAATACAAATCTTTTAAATTAAGAATTTAGCTATTTCATTTTTTCTTTAAAAACCCTATTGCTTTAGTTAAACATTTTATTGTTTGTTGAAAAATGTAGCTACTTCGTTCAAGCTACCTTTAGTTGTTATAAATTTATTTGATATGATTTAAAATTGAAATATTTTGTTCAAAATTTGTGTTTTTGTTAGAAATTTAATTTTTTAACTGAGCATTTAACTAATCCATATTTTTATAGAAAATTAACCTTTTTGTTTAAAAGCTTTTTGAAAAATTTACTTTTCTGGTTTATAATTGATCATATTAGCTGAAAAGTCATCTCTTTGGTTTGAAATTTTACTATTTTGTTAAAAAAAAACTTGAATTTTTTTGTTAAATAATAATTTTTTCAACTGGAAATTTAAATATTTACATTTTGTTTAAAAATCTATCTTTTTAATTGGTCTTTTACTATTTGGTTCTAAACTGAACTATTTTGTTGAAATTTCGTTTTTCTTGTCTGAAATGAATATTTTTAATTGTAAATTCACCTTTGTTGTTAAAAATTCAACTACTTAGTTGAAATTCTTTGTTAAAATTTTCTTTTTCTTTTTCATGAATCATTTTCGTTGAAAATTCCTCTCCCTGTTTAAAAATTTATGTATTTGGTTAAAAACTCCTGGTTTTGGTATATAAAGGGTGGGCCATTCTAATATATCTACCCCAAAATCAATTTTCAAGGTTATTTAAAGGTCAAATTAATTTTTTACATGGGAACTTCTGTTTTTGACATTAGATTTTGAAAGAGCAGGAAATTTTACGTCCGAAATGATAGTTGAGAGTCAATTTTCACGAGGTCAAATAAAGGTTAAATCGAGGTCAAATTTCAAAAATCATATAGAACATGATTTTTTTTAACACGCTTGGGCAACACAAAACTGAGGTGAATTTGGGATCAACAACCTTGATCACTTTGACCTTGAGGCCAAATTCAAAGGTCATTCGCAGTTGAAGGGTTTGGTTTCGGGTGTATTAGTTGAAGAAAACAAACACTTTGACATTCTTATGACCTTTAAAGTTGGCCTCAAGGTCAAGGTGATCAAGGTCGTTGGTCCCAAATCCACCCCAGCTTTGTGTTGCCTAAGCATGCTAAAAGAATAAAACAAAAAAATCATGTTCTGTTCTGATTTGTAGACATGTCTACAAATTTGTCAAAATGGATTTCCATTTAAAGAAATCAATGTCACCTTCAAATAACCTTGAAAATTTATCTTAAAGTCAAAACCGATTTTGCAGAAAGATGGCCCCCATTGTCCTGAGCAAATTTTGTCTGGACAATTTTTTTTATACTGTTTATTTCCGGAGATTTTGGGGTGGATAGATATAAATGGCCCGTCCCGTATATTAAAAGCTCATCTTTTTGGTTGAACATTGAAATCCTTCATTAAAATTTTTTTATATTTAATAATTCATCATTTGGTTTGAAAATTCCTCTCTTCGGTCGGAAATTGAATTATTTTGTTAAAAACGTTTTTCTTATTACATTTTTAAGTTAATGTTTTCTACTAAGAATTTATTCATTCTGGTTAAAAATTGATCTTTTGCTTTAAAATTCATCTCTTTAGTTGAATTTTTCTCCCACCCTGAAAATTGAAATTTTCTAAAACATAAGATGTGTAACAACTTATCTAAATAAATTCCGATTTGTTCACAAATTAATTTTAGATCCGAAACATTTTGATCTGTAGTTCATAATCAAAACGATAAAGCGGTTTTTGGACATTAACGACAGATTTATTGCCCTAATTTGAAACTGTATCAAGTGTTTTAAAGACAAATCCTTTGCTTAGTGCTAGATTAAGAGAATGTCCGAGTCAAAGCTAATCGAAATTTATGGCCTCCCCTTTTATATGTTGAGTTACGAATAGGGTGAGTTCTAGAATTACAAACCCTGTTAAGTGGAAATGCAAAAGTAAGTAATAATTTGTGGCTGCGTGATTTATTTTTCCGCTTCCAAATATTTTATTTCGCATTTAGTTCCACATGACATTAACGACTTTCACGCACTGATATCGCGAAGCAGAAGAGTGTCACGCGATTAGATTATTCTGATGTCTGCTCTTATATTTGGTGTCTGAGAATGTTAAAAGCCAATTAATTTTTGTAACATTTTACTGCCATTCAAAGATGTTAACGTCCGAGTTTTGACATTTTTAGTTAATAAAAATTCCAAAGTTAAACCAATCACTGCCGATTAATAATTTTTTAATTCAATAAACAATCTTCCTGGGGCTGTATTTGAACCCAGAACGCCACCTTCCATGAGTGGAGCGTTAACAAATTGGAAAATATTTGAAAATTTTGATTCCTATTAGGTAAATATTTTTTTTACCAAATAGTACAAAATTAGGAAGTAATAGAGCAAATATAGAAATAGTAGAGAAATAAATTTTTTTAAATGGAAGGAATTGCTTTTCAACCAATAAGATGAATATTGATGAATTTCGGAGCAGAAGAGACCAATTTCAATAAACTATGATGAATTTTCAACGAAAAGTTTAATTTGAAACCTACAAAATAATTGAAGTTTTAAACTTCTATTTAAATAATAAAATAAAAAAGTTAGGTTTTCAAAGAAAAATGGAATGCTTGATATTTCAACCCTACCAAAAAATATTTTAATTTGTTAAAATAAAAAATAGTTAAATTCCACCAAAATCGATGCATTCTCTAAGAATACGATAACAAGATTTTAATTTTAACTTAAAAACTATTTAATTCAACCAAGAATTATGAATTTTCGTAAAAAATGTTATAGTTTACATTTCAAAAAAAAATTTATTTAAAATCACAGGCAGTTGAGTTAAAATCTAAAAGTTAAATTTTTAATAAAGGAAGATGTCTTCTGTGAAAGAAGATGTATTTTATATCGAAAAAGACGAATGCTCAATAAAAAAATTTAATTTTTACAGAAAAGATGACTCTTTTACAAAATGAATTAATTTTCAAACAAATGCGTTAATTATATAGTAGAATTTTGAACCGAACAGCTGAAAGTTAGACCTACACGATTGAATTTTCAACCAAAAAGATGAATTTTCTATTTCAAAAGCCGAACTTTCAACAAAATACATGAATTTTAAATTAAATAGTTGAATGTTCAAAAAAAAAATGATTTTTGTAAAAAGTGGGATAGTTAATGTTTTAGTTTAAAAAATTAATTTCGAACGACAAAAGAAAACGAATGTTCAACGAAATAGTTGAATTTTCAACCAGAGGTGAATCATTAGAAAAATGAATTTCCAACAAAGATTAATTTTCTACAAAAAAATAAAATTTAACAAAGTACTTGAACTTTTATCCAAATAGTTAAATTTTCAAAAAACGGCAAGGTTTTTACCAAAAATTGATTCACAGAAAAAACGACGAATTAAAAATTTCTTGAAAGAAAATAGTTAAATATTAGCCAAAAAGGACGAATTTTTGACAAAATACTTGATTTTGAACCAAAAAATGGTATTTCTACCAAAAAATCCCATTTTTTAATAAAACACGTGAATTTTTAACCAAATAGTTAAATTTTCTACCAAACTTGTTGAATTTTTGAGCATCTAGACTGTTTTTACTGGTAAGAATAAGTTAGAAAACAATTAGAATATTCTAGGTAATCATAAGTGTAAATATAGTAGTTTTAGTAACAACTAAGACTTTGATTTTTTTATTATGATTTTCTAGACTAGTCTAACTATGATGAATTTTCAACGAAAAGTTAAATTTTGAACCTACAAAATAATTAAAGTCTTAAACTTTTATTTAAATTTTAAAATAAAAAAACTAGAGTTTCAAACAAAAATGACATAGTTGATATTCAACCATACGAAAAAATGTTTTAATTTTTTAAAATAAAAAATAGTTGAATTTCACCGAAATCGATGCATTCTCAAAGAATACTATTACAATTGACATTTTAACAAAACAAGATTTTAATTTTAACTTTAAAAATATTTAATCCAAACAAGAATTGTGAATTTTCGTAAAAAATGTTAGTTTACATTTCAACAAAAAAAGATTTAATTTCAAATTACAGGCAGTTGAGTTAAAATCCAAAAGTCAAATTTGCAACAAAGAAAGAAGTCTTCTGTGAAAGAAGATGTATTTTATAACGAAAAAGACGAATGCTCAATAAAACAATTTAATTTTTACAGAAAACACGACTCTTTTACAAAATTAATTAATTTTCAAACAAATGGTTTTCAATCATATAGTGGAATTTTTAACCAAATAGCTTAAATTTAGACCTACACGAATACATTTTTAACCAAAAAGATGAATTTTCTATTTCAAAGGCCGAATTTTCAACAAAATACATGAATTTAAAATTAAATAGTTAAATTGTAAAAAAAAAGTTTTTTAACTGGGATAGTTAATGATTCACCAGAGGTGAATCATTAGAAAAATGGATTTCCCAAAAAATAGTTCAACTTTCAAAAAAGTAGTCGAATTTTCAATGAAAAAAGAATTTTTGAATTTTTTCAAAAAACGGCAAGGTTTTTATCAAAAATTGATTTATAGAAAAAAGACAAAATAAATTTTTTTTTAATAATTGAATCTTAAGACAAAAAGGACGGATTTTCAGCAAAATACTTGACTTTGAACCAAAAAATTGTTTTTCTACCAAAAAGACCATTTTTTAACAAAACACCTGAATTTTCAACCAAATAGTTAAATTTTCTACCAAAATTGTTGAATTTTTGAGCATCTTGACTGTTTCTACTGGTAAGAATAAGTTAGAAAATATTTAGAATATTTTAGGAAATCATAAGTGTAAATATAGTAACTATGATGAATTTTCAACGAAAAGTTACATTTTTAACCTACAAAATAATTTAAGTTTTAAAATTCTATTTAAATTTTAAAATAAAAAAGGTAGGTTATCGAGCAAAAATAGAATAGTTGATATTTGAACCATACAAAAAAATATTTTTATTTTAGAGAAAAAAACAGTTGAATTCCACCAAAAATTATGCATTCCCCATTAATGCTATTGCAATTGACATTTTAACGAAAAGAAGATTTTAATTTTAACTTAAAAACTATTTAATTCAACCAAGAATTATGAATTTTCGTAAAAAATGGTATAGTTAACATTCCAACAAAAAAAGATTTAATTTCAAATCACAGGCAGTTGAGTTAAAATCCAAAAATCAAATTTTCAACAAAGAAGTATGTCTTCTATGAAAGAAGATGTATTTTCTATTTCAAAAGCCGAATTTTCAACAAAATACATGAATTTTAAATTAAATAGTTGAATTTAAAAAAAAAAGATTTTTTTAAAAACTGTTATAGTTAATGTTTTAGTTAAAAAAATTAATTTTAAATGATAAAGGAAAACGAATGTTCGACGAAATAGTTGAGTTTTCAACCAGAGGTGATAATAGGTATAAGAAAAATTTATTTCGAACAAAATAGTTCAACTTTCAAAAGAAGTAGTCGAATTTTCAATCAAAAAAGAATTTTTGTACCAAATAGTTAAATTTTCTACTATAAAGATGATTTTTCTACCAGAAAGATTAATTTTCTACCAAAAAGATAACATTTTAACAAAGTACTTGAACTTTTAACCAAGTAGTTAAATTTTCAAAAAACGGCAAGGTTTTTACCAAAAATTGATTCATAGAAAAAAAGACGAAATAAAAATTTTTTTAAAGAAAATAGTTAAATCTTAAGCCAAAAAGAACGAATTTTTAACAAAATACTTGATTTTGAACCAAAAAATTGTTTTTTTTTATCAAAAAGACCATTTTTTAACAAAAGACCTGAATTTTCAACCAATTAGTTAAATTTTCTACCAAAATTGTTGAATTTTTTAGCATCTAGACTGTTTTTACTGATAAGAATAAGTTAGAAAATAATTCGAATAGTCTAGGAAATCATAAGTGTAAATGTAGTAGTTTTGGTAACAACTGAGACTTTGATTTTTTATTATTATTTTCTAAAGTAGTCTAACTATGATGAATTTTCAACGAAAAGTTAAATTTTGAACCAACAAAATAATTAAAGTTTGAAACTTCTATTTAAATTTTAAAATAAAAAAATGTTTTAATTTTTTAAAATAAAAAATAGTTGAATTTCAACAAAATCGATGCATACTTAAAGAATACTATTACAATTGACATTTTAACAAAACAAGATTTCAATTTTAACTTAAAAACTATTTTACTCAACCAAGAATTATGAATTTTCTTCAAAAATGTTATATTTTACATTAAACAAATTTAATTTTTAATCACAGGCAGTTAATTTAAAATCCAAAAGTCAAATTTTAAATAACGAAATATGTGTTCTTTGAAAGAAGATGTATTTTATATCGAAAAAGACGAATGCTCAATAAAACAATTTAATTTTTACTGAAAAAACGACTCTTTTACAAAATGAATTAATTTTCAAACAAATGCGTTTTAATCATATAGTGGAATTTTCAGCCAAACATCTAAAATTTCGACCTACACGAATGAATTTACAACCAAAAAGATGGATTTTCTATTTCAAAAGCCAAATTTTTAACAAAATACATGAATTTTAAATTAAATAGTTGCATTAAAAAAATGATTTTTTTAAACTGGGGTAGTTAATGTTTTAGTTTACAAAATTAATTTTGAACGACAAAAGAAAACGAATGTTCAACGAAATAGTTGAATTTTCAACCAGGGGTGAATCATTAGAAAAATGAATTTCCAACAAAATAGTTGAATTTTCAAAAGAATTAATTGAATTTTCAATCAAAAAAGAATTTTTGTACCAAATAGTAAAATTTTCCTCTATAAAGATTTTTTTCTACAAGGAAGATAATTTTCTACAAATAGTTAAATTTTCAAAAAAGGTAAGATTTTTACCAGAAATTGATTTATAGAAAAAAAGACGAATTAGACAATTTTTTAAAGAAAATAGTTGAACCTTAAGCCAAAAGGGACGAATTTTTAAAAAATACATGCTTTTGAACAAAAAATGGTTTTTTTATCAAAAAAGACCATTTTTTAACAAAACACCTACTACTGGTAAGAATAAATTAGAAACCAATTCGAATAGTCTAGGAAATCATAAGCGTAAATATAGTAGTTTTAATAACAACTGAGACTTTCATTTTTTTTTATTATTACTTTTTACGATAGTCAAATTTTTTTCTTAGCGTTTTTAAAGCTGAATAAACGTTCCAGACACTGAATGAAATTCCCTCTAAATTTCTGTATGTTTTAAAATAACTTTTTGAATACAGGGGCCTACTTACCTTAAATAATCTTTGATGGGGTTAGAAATAAAAATATGTAAAAGTTGGCCAGTTTTTAAGGCCTTCAAAATCTGAAGGAAAATTCACATCCAAGAAAATAAGAATTTTTTTAAACATATTTTGTTAAGGCGTAAAATCAACGCCTTCATTGATCGGATCCAAATCAATTATACTTTTTCATGTTTCCTCATACGCTCATTCTGCAAATACTTCTATTTCCGATTTCCAAAATTTTTTGTTTTGACTCACCCTCTGTAAAGCCTGCGATAAATAAATAGAAATTTCAATAATTTCTAGATAAAAGAATAGATAAATGAAAGTTAAAATTAATTTTTAAACTTTAAAATTTGTATGAAACTATCTTGAGACCATTTTTTGAAATTGATGGCATTAGTCACACCATTGTCGATCCCTAAAGAGGGTTCAAGGCCTGAAACTAGCGTATTTCCCCTTTTTTCACGGTGATCCCTGGCAGCAGATAAAAGAGGAATTCTTTTTAAAAAATGTGAAAAGAGGCAAATACAGCGGGATGAGTGTGAAGTCACTCTTTACCTTTAGATTCTAAATCCTGTTCCGCAACTAATATTCGCACCTCGTCGATTCTGAAAAATGCAAATGCAAAGCAAATTTATTCAAGAAATTGACAAAAGTTGTGGCACTCGAGTTCAATCACATTTACCCAGTCACTCAACCCTGGGAGTCGCTCTCGCATTATAGAACCCACGTATCAGGAGCATTTTATATCGTGTGTGTGCAGACTACAGTGGGCGTTCAGAAAAAGGAAATGGCAGGACCAAATGGAAAAAACTGGTCAGTTTTCGGTCCCCCTCGAACGTCGTGTCGGCCGGATCTTTAAGAGAAAGGCAGGAAACCGGTTGGTTGATGTCGACTTATGCGTTAAGTGTAGTTAGGTCGGTCTCGGTGTTATCGAATACGGCAAAAGCACGGTACGCCCGGACCGGTACGACTTACTCGAGTACTTGCACTCACTCCTAGCACCTTTTATTCCTTCAATTACACACCTATCCTATCCTCTTTAGGTCTTTTCTTTTTCCTCGACGCGACGCTCTTCTTTCCATCTTCTTAGCACTCCCCATTCACTCGCCTGTCGCTCGTCTGTGACTGCACGAGCCGCAACACCTCGCCCTCGACTTCCCATATCCGTCCACTTTACGAAGGCCCCTTTCAAACTTTAAGTATAGACGTGATTTCATTTTTGCACTGATATGGACCTGCGGTCTCACAGACCGCTGTATCTATTTATATTTAATCAAACAAGTAAAGAAGTTTTTGTTATCTCTCTTCTAGAAGTATGTGAAGGGATGTTAGAATAATTAAGAAATATATAAAAATCAACTTTTTTTATTAATCTTTTGCACCAGTGGGGGAAGAATTCACATATTAGAAGTAAGTTTGCGGTCGGGGAGACCGCGCATTAATACGTCCATACTAATGTCACCCTTCTTGCTCAAATTTCTGGGACGCATGTGTGACTTACCTCATTAAGATTAAGTTTGAAATAAATTGAAACTGAAATAAAATTTTGATACTACCTTGGTCGTGCGGTCTTACGGACCGCCATGAGCTTTCAATTGATATTACTCAACAAATGAACCGCCGCATCGTATAGAACAGGATGCGAAGTATTTTTAAGGCTGTGGGGGTCTCTAGCCGCTTGGGTTTAACTCGTTCGCCCCCCCCCACACTCCTCAAAAAATTTTATTTATCCCGTTTTATGATGCAACGGTTCAATTACACGCAGGAACACATATTTTCCATTTATATCAACAAAAGCGCAGCTTAAATTTAAGCAACAGGGGGTGGGGGTGGGATTTACATATCAGAACCATAGTGTGGCCTGCAAGTCCACATGTGACTCTGGTTCCGTTCAGAAATTACTTGACAGAATAAAAGCGGGTGGGGGTATGATTTATAACTATTTTTGACATATTTGGAGGGGGGGGGCGCAGAATGTGATACCAGAGTTGGAAAATATAAATGTGTATTACAATTTTTGAAATGCTTGTAAAAAGTGAAAATTAGGATTTTATTTTATCCCCTTCTCCCTATTTCCCTATGTGTCCCTTTTTTAGAGAATTCTTTTTTTCATTTAAAAACATCCCTTTTCACTTATTTTTGTGACATTAAATCGAAATTAAGTAATAACAACAAATAAGAAAATTCAAAAACTCTTTTTCGTTAAAAATTAATTCTTTTAATTGAAAAGTCTACTATTATATTTTTGGTTCAGGATTTGTGACCTTTGGTTAAAAATTCTAATATATTTGGTTAAAGGTTGAACTACGTTGTTGAAAAATGTTTTTTTTTTTAATATTGGTTGCTTTAAGTTGAAAATTCAACCATTAAACTGCTCATAGAGAATTTATCTTTTTGCTTTCAAATTCAATTAATTGTGTAAAAGTTGAACTAAGGAACAATTTTTATACAAATTCGTTTTTTAAACATTATTTTTATAAAATGAGATTTTAACTATTCCATTTTTTGTTAAAAATTTATCATTTTGAGTCGAGAATTAAATTTTTTTTAAATTGTTGGTTGTTTAGGCGTTTATTAAATAAAATAAGAGAAAAATGTTGAGTTGAAAGAGGGGTAGGGAGTTTTTATTTATGACGTCACCATAGGGAGTTCCAGGTTTCAAAATAGCCTGACTTAGTTTTTGAATGGTCATCTATATTATTGAAAAATGGTTTTAAAATAAAATCCCACAAAACACGGCTGATACTACGATAAAGCCTAATTAAATGCGCAAAAGAAAATTGAGACTCCGTATTGTATAACCACGAAAAAAATTTGTCTAGCCGCTTCAGGCCGCCCAAGTTGGACCCAGATGTCTTGAAAATCAATTTTCAAAAATTAAATTTTTAAAACATCACTTTGTAGAAATTTCACAGCGCATCTTTTTTCTCTCGGAAAAAAGTTGTATATTTTACCTTTATTGTAGAAAATAAAAAAAACTCCATTTTTCAGACCAGCAAATTTACTAAATATTTTCACTTCAACTTGCTCCGAAAGACAAAGTTCTTTATATTTTAAGATAAAAATTAAAGACAATATCCTTTAAACTGTTCTTAAGATAATGTTCAATTTCAAGTTGATTTATTTTGTTAAATTAAAAATTTATACATTTGTTTGGTAATCAGTACAAAATAACGTTAGACAATTTTCAAACGCTTCGTTTATCGAGGGAATTTTGAGTAAGCCCAAACTTTAAGGAATAAAAATACTTAGTAGGATATAATTAAGTTTTCTGAAAAGTTTTAACCTAATTGAATTATTCGTTAACAAAATAGGAGCATGCAAATAGCATTGGCCGAGCACGTGAGGGGCGATAACTTCGGAGCCCGGTTGCACCGCGCTATTTAGCCCGTTAGAACAACTATGTTTTTATACAATGTCCTTGCAATAGGCTTACATTAGAAACATAATGTAAACAAAAAGCTAGGGCATCTTTAATTCATTTTTAAAATTAGCTAGGAAAGTATTACACATCTCTTAAAATTTAGAGAACATTGTATTTGGTTCCTAAGCGAATAAATCTATAAATATTGAAAATGAATAACTAAAAAAGTAAATGTTGAGTTTGCTAGAAACTCTAACTGGAGGTAGAAAAATAAATGGAAACAAAGAAAATAGGGCTAATAATATTAGCAAAGTAAAGAAAAGCAAGGTATTTGTACGCGCACTTCCTTTACATTGCTGAGTCTACCAAATTTTGGAAACGAAATATAAATTTACTGTAGAAAGAATAGTTAAAGACGTAAATATTTATTGGGAAATAGTTGAGCTAAGTTTTCCATTTTATTTTATCTTCATAAATTAGCCGTAATGTTTATTTAATATCTATAATACTGTATCGATTTATTATGTTCTTTATAAGACTGTCTACGAACTCTATTCATGCGGTTTTTACCAAATGTATTTAATATGTTCTAAACCATTTTTATCTCATTAGTAGTATAATTACTAACAAGTTT
>JAAAKG020163162.1:0-28878 GCA_010014905.2 Druon quercuslanigerum
AAGATCCTCACAAAGAAATCATGTGAGGTTCCCCACTTGGGTCCATTGGTATCCAAGGTCTTTTGTTTCGAGCGTCATTCACTCTACTGACACTCTTCTTGTTAACTATTTTCCGCCTGATTTTTATTAAACTAATTGAATCAGTAAATTTCTACTCATCATGAGTAGCTCAGTTCTAGCTATGTCAATTAGTAAAATTTAACTGATAATCGGATACATTTTACTAATTCAAATTTAGAGTGGAATTGAAAATTTTAGCTTTTACGTATTCAAAATGTTATAATTTGAATACAAAAACAATGGTTTAAAACGTAAAAAATCCATCGAAATTAAAATAATTTAAAAATGGATGCATTTTAAAAATATCAATTTTAAAATACAAATCTCTAACAGTTTAACTACTTAAACTCTTGGAATTACGGCATACAGAATTCACAAATCTGAACAAATTTCATCATGGGAATTTTTAATATAGCAAATTTGTAATTCAATAATTTTAAGTTCATAGCTTTCAAAACTAAACAATTACATATTTTAAATGTACAAAATTATCAAATTAATATGTGACATTCGATAATAATATTTTATTATTGGAAACATTATATAATTAAAAATTTGAGACAGAATAATTTTTGGACCTTACAAAATTCAGCAATTTTAAACGAGGATTAAGACCAAAGTCAATCATTTTAATTTTCAAACTCACAAAAAGCAAATTTTTTTATTAGATTCGTGACAGCATGGCGAATTTCGGACTAAAGCGTTAATAAACGCATACGACAGTATGGTATTTTTTGATAAATAAGAGATTTTTATAAAAATGTATATAGAATAAAGCATACATTGCTAAAATTGAGATGAACAAAATTTAAATGAGAAAAAAACTGAAACAAGCTTTTATTAAAATTTATTTTTTAAAAACAAAATAATAATATAATAATAATAATAATAATAATTTCACTGTAAAGTAAAGCGTGGAAAGTAAATATTGAAATATACATCTTTAAGTCTATAAATTTTAATAAAGTATCAAGAATAGAAAAGGGATAAAAAAATAAAGGAAAAGTTACAGTAGCAATGTATCAAGTGCACAGGGATGGTACGAGATCGATTTTAAATTAAACCTGGAAATCGCCCGATGTGCAAGAGACACACGACACTGCGAAAGAAGAACAATATTTATCTTCCACGTGATTTACACACAGAAATTTATAGAAATTTTTATCTGAGACAGAAACCGTAACATGGACCAGCAAAGTACCTCTAGCTGCGAGAGTGGCAGAACGTAAAGCTTCACGAATGTAAGCGCACTCGAGGAAGATAACAAGTAGATTCTGCAGACGGTGCATATAGTACCACAGACTTCCTCGTTCGTTTAAAATGAGAATATTCCTATCAAAAAATAAAAAAAGGTCCAGGTGCGCATGATAAGGGTGAAGCTTCGAGAAAACGAATCCACCGAACCAAAGACTCCCTAATTTCTTGCTCACTCTCCACTTTCCAACAAGCCTTCCGCTATCTCCGGTTGGTCGAAATTTATACCGAGGAAGAAAAAAAAATCTTGCTGATGCAGCAATACATCTCTTTTAGTCGGAAAACTACCTTTTTCAGAACCGGAGATTTAACACAGGTACAGAGACAAAAGTTAATAGCATTGGATTTTCAAGAGGAGCTTTGCATTTTTTTTCAACTGAGAATTTTTTATTCCATTTCGAATGTACATTCCTCTTTATGCTAATATTCATTTACATCAATATAAGCAGACATTTTTTTAAAGAGGCGACAAATTAAATTAAATTTCCACGTGAAAAGTATTGCTTATCAATGTTTTATAAAATTGGTACCCTTGTAACTACGGAAGTCCGCGAATTATTTTATCTTTCTGTTACTGATATACTACAAAATTTTAATTTACTAACTTAATAATCACCATTAGTATTAGTAGTAATAATAATTCAGGGTAAGATAAAAAAATTTAATTTATTACAATTGAATAAAGCTGAAGAAGATTAGTGTAAATTAGTCATTTACGACTAATGATTATATAATAATTAGTAAAAATTACGGTCACTGAAGAAAAATCTTCGTTTCTATAAAGTAGAATAACAAATACTCACATATGTTACAGTAACAAATCTGACCATTTGATATCTGGAAATTATTTTCATTTTTCTGCAGGTAACTTACAAGTGCAAAAAAGAGTGAAAAAAATATTATAAATAAATAAATATTGTATACAAGTGAAAAAAATGTTTTTTTTTTATTCAAACAAAAATTGTGTCTGAGTGTGTGATGTGAATAGAAACCACTTATCTACTAAAAAAATTTCGATTTAATTACACATATGTTTTTTCGTCTTGTGATTATGAGATTAGCTGAAATTCTATTTCTGAATTTGCGGGTGAATACTAAGTCCACAATTGTTAGAAAAAAAAAATTGTATAAAAGGAACTTTATTACTACAATGCACAGTTGAACTGAACCAAAACGTATTAAACAGTCTTTATACTGGAAACGTAACTTTATTGTGAGATAATGAATGAAAATTAGAGTTTGACAACAAATAAAACATAACTATGTTTTAGCTCCATTGCCTTATTAAAAATGCTAAGTTTTATTTGAAAAATTAAATCTTATCTCTTCAGCTTCATTTTTGGTAAATTTTTCCATAGATGTAGTCGTGCTTTACCTTATTAAGCTGAAATTCGAACATTTTCGTTTTGAAATTCGTTACATGAGGTTTTGTTAATTTCCACGGATGAATAACTCATAGGAAGAAAATGAAAACATTCAGAATTATATTTAAAACAAGACCTCATTTCATTCCCCTGAAAAATCTCAAATGCCGGATTTTTTCAATTTTCTCTCTACTCGTCCGCAGAAATGAACAAAACATCTAAAGTGTAAAGATCTGAAACTAAAACTTTCATATTTCATCATCAAAGGTTGGAAGAATGGCAATAAATATAAAAAATCTGACCAAAATGTACCTGAAGAGGTCAGTTTTAATGTGAAAACTATAAAACACAACGATTTTAATAAGAATATGAAAGTATAATACTAAAAATAATTGTTTTAGTCATCGTTAAAATACAATTTTCGGTTATTATTTCACAATAAAGTTACTTTTGCACATGTTATATAAAATTTTAAATAAAGCTGAATACGTCTCTTTTGATACAATTTTAATTTTACATTGTACAATTTCAGTTTTTTCTATTAAATATAGTGCAAATAAATAATGTTACATTATTTTCCAAATGAAATTTCTAAATAAGAATAAGGTAATTGCAAAATGTATGTAATAAAAAGGTTAAGCAAATAACGAGCTTTGTTATATTTGTAAATATCAACTTTGTTTTGAATGAACGGCAACGGCACTAAATCTGAAGATATCATTTTGGCTGCAATAGCAGATGCCAAAATCTGTATCAACATAAAGAAGCAAAAGAATGTTATATTCTTGAAACATTTTGCGTGATGCTCTTCAATAGAAATTAGAAAAACATAAAATCATAAATTAAAATATGTAGATAAAATTTAAATATTGAATATCATTCTCATACTATATATTACTAATATATGCACGGAGAAAATCCTGAAGCACTGAGTGCTTTTCTCTAGATCACTGGTTCATTTACAGAAATTTTTTTTTCATATACTACTGATTAGTGTATAGACACGAGCCAGTCGTTTATCGAGAGTTATATCAAGAAAAAGATAAAAGTAAAATTAAGGCGATTGCCATAAGATTCTTGCGCATGATATTCGGGAAAACTCTAATGAACAAAGTGAGTAACGAGATAATTCGCAATGAATGTGGTGCAGAGGAGACACTTGTTGACACATGGGAAAGAAATCGGTTAAGATGGTTCGGGCATGTTTGCTGTGTAGATTCCACAATTAAATTATTTAAAAAATTTTTTAAAATGAAATCTACAATCAAATAGAGAAATGTTAATAAAGTGACATTTACCTAAAAAGTGACTATATTAACATTTTCGTTAAAATGTGACTAAAAAGTAAATGAGCCTGACTCAAGTGACAGTGTCACAGCCCTGCAGATGCTCAACAGTATTTTACCATAGTGTTCAGAGATTCTGAAATTTATTTTATTTTTATGGTTTAAAAAATTTCACGTGAGCAATTTTTCCAACACTCGGAGAATACAGACTTTTTTACCACGTTTGGAGTGGAGAAAGCTCAGAATTTATCGACCTAGTCTAAGTCATGGGAAACAAAATGAAACTGCCTATGCTATAGAATATTCTTAGTTTATCAATGTTTGTCGGCCTTCCGTATTCTGTGCGAAATTACGAAGATGATAAGAATTTAAAACAGATTCTTTATTATTCCTCAGAGACGGCTGATTAAGATTCCGCCCTTGCATAGGCAATAAGTAACATGATTAAAACAAATCTACGATCGATAAAGGAAGAAGCATAACTTCGGACTTTAAAAAGAGCAAGAAGGTCATGTTATAATTTAATACGGGTCGAATATCCTATATTTATTACCCAAGTTATCTCACATAATCGTTTTATCTGAAAAGTGCGAATCTCACGTAACCGAGTTCCTTTTTTTTCTTTTGAAAAAAAACCTAATTAAATATGGACTACAGGAAAAAGCCGTATTGAAGTTCTGCCAGGTAAGATTGACGAGTGCGAGTTTTATGGTCAACTTTCTGCGCTGACGTATAAAAGTTTATTTTGCTCTTTTTTAAGAACTTACAGCTTTATCTTTTGTAAAGTGTTTATCGCAGAGAGCCATGAGAATTGTAAATAAATCAGTTAGATTGTCTAGCAGACAGTTATAATTTTGGTTATCTCTAAAAGATTAAAAGAAAATATGCTTAAATTCTGTAACATTTCTCACTCTTCGTTAGAAATTTGAATTCAAAACCTTGTGTAAATGCTACGTAAAACTTCGTCAAACATACATTTCAAGATTCAGTCGGTTGTCGCCAAAAGCACACAGTTATGAGCAACCTAGTGCTAATTACTAAAGTTCTGAGGTGGATCTTTGGATTTTACTTGATTGTGACAGTACTATCGAAAACAACAGTAGTTAAAGTGACTACTTCAAAAGTTCTACCACAGTTTAATCCACAGTACATGAGATGCGTCAGTTTCCTTGTAATCTTAAAACGAAATTTTGATGTAACAAGTAGCAAATAGGGATAACATATTAATTAGAGTTCATTTAAATAATGTTAACTATTCTGTTTAGAGATATAATAATTGCTCATCCTCAATTAAAACGTTTTATCAACCAATTGTATCAACCATTTTTTTATTTTCCCCAACTGTTCAAAATTTTTCTTTTAGGTATAAAAACGACCTAACATTTAGGAAATCGATAATTTAAATACAAACAAATATGTTTCCAAATATATTTGAAACACTTTTTCTAACAACCGTCATACAGAACTTTATTAGGGGTCATTCGCAAAATATATGAATTTTTAGCCAAATAGTTGAGTTTTCAACTCAAAAACATAAATTTTAAACCAAAAAAAAAAAATAAATTTTTAACCAAGTGTGATTTTTAGCCGTAGTGATAAATTTTGGATGAAAAAATGAATATTCAACGGGAGTGTAATAGTTGATATTTTGACAAAAAAAATATTTCAATTTTCAGTCACAAACAGTTGAATTATATCCAAAAATAAGAATTTTTAACAAAATTGTTGAAAACGAATTTTTAACCAAAGAAATGAAATAAAAATTACTTTTTAACCAAATATTTGAATTTTTAATCCAGAGGGACGAATTTCCTGCAAAAATTTTATTTCAAACACAAATAGAAATGCAGCATAAAAATATTAATTTATCAACCACAAAAAGACAACATTTTCAACAAAATACAAGAATTTTCAATTTAAAAAACTTTGTTAAATTTTCAATAAAACTATTAATTTTCAAATTAATAGTTTTATTGACGTAATAGTTAATTTTCAACAGAAAAAAATGGGTTTTTAACCAAGAAGAAATAATTTCAATCAGAAGAAATCAATTTTTAATAACAAACGGGATAGTTGAATTTTCAGAAAAAGAATTGAATTTTTATTTAAAAATCGACTAAAATGATCTATTTTCAACCAAAAAAAAATAATTCTTAAACAAATATTTTAATTATTGACCCAAAAGATTAATTTCCTATCTAAAATACGCATTTCCAAAAAAAGTTTAACTTTCATCTAAAACAGAAAATTTGTTAACTTAAAATATAATCGTTAATATTTCAATAAAAAGAATTTTTCAACCAAATAAAATAGACTTTCATCAAAATAGTTGAATCCTCAACCAAAAAAGATTAATTTTGAACCAATTAAGAGTAATTTTGAACCAAAAAGTATTACTTCTTAACGATTTTGTTGAATTTTCAACAAAACAATGAAATTAATCAGTTGCAATGAACATTATCATGATACACAACTGGAAAAAATGTGTTTCTAGTAAAAAATGCAAGCTGACGCTGAGTTTTATAAACCTGTTATAGGAAACATGAATCGTTACTAGTATTTCACAGTAAACAGTGGTACTAAACAGATTTTTCGTTTGAAACCTCTGTCCTACTGTTTTTTATGGATGTTTTTAAGCGACAGGTTGTTGAACCTACCCTGTTGGGGACTGTATTCCAATCTTCGAAGAGCACGCTCAGCCGAAACCAATGCAGGACTTTCCAGAAGTGACGAACCCACATCTGAGCTTCGCCTCGGTGAAATTCCAACAGTGTTTTCCGAGTCTTGTCGATGTCTAACCAGTTGAGGGGAGAAAGTCTCTAAAGCAGTTCCGTGACTAGAACTCACTAGAGTTCTTAACGGAGAGCTGTGCCCGGAATAAGTAGAACCTGGAGGAACTTTTTCGTGCCCTTCAGATGAATATTAAGTATTTTTATGTGCATTTCATCAATTTTTTTCGAATTCATTCAAACGAAAGACTGGAGGTTTCAATGGTAACTTTTTAAATATGTATTTATTAAACAGTTTAAAAACATTTAAAGGGATTTTAGCATAATTACGCCTTATTTAAATTTTCTGACAATACTCAAACACACTAACAAAAAATTAAAAACTTAAAGCCGTTTTTTAAAATAATTGTTGGAAATAAAAGTTTTATCAGGGTTGTTACAGAAGGCGGATTTCAAGATACCTTTCCAGATTTACCAGGTCAACTTTTGAAAAATTTCCGGGACCACTCTAAAAAAAACTATAAGAAATTGAACAGGAAAATTCTTGTTTACTACCGGCGTCTAATAATCTCAAATGAAGGAGAAATATCGACTTTATAAAATGATATTTCAAATAACATCAAATTGAAATGTTTTCGAAAAATGCCACAGATTTGGCATTATGGTCAAACATGGTGCAAAAAAAATTCAAAAATTTCAAAAATGTATAAATATTTACAAACATTTTCTTCAACATTATTTTTTATTATATTTTAATACATTTCAATAATGTTTATAAATATTATTGTTTTGAATTTTCTTAATTATGTAGTGACTACAATCATTATTTGGAATTTTGCGACATTTATCATAAAAAATATCTTAAAACTTTAACAAAATACTAAAGAAACTTATATATCTTTAAAATTAGTTGAAAACGTAGAAAAATGTTGCTTATTTCTAGAGTTATTCCAATTTTTCAGAAGCATCGCAATTTGACGGCTTTTTGCAATATCTTCATACTAAATTAACATTTTTCCATCAACTTGACTTATTCGACACAGAAATTTATTAAATTTAGTGGTCCTATACGAAAAATATATCACGTTAATAAAATAAAAAATAAGGAACTTTCGCAACATCTTGGAGAAAAGGCGTGCTGTACACAATACGGGAAAAAATAGTAAAAACATTAATATGTAATAGTAAGAAAAGTAAGTGGTAATACGCTTTCCGCGCTCATTGAAATTATTAGAACGCAACTTAATAATTTCCTGTCAATCTAAATTTGTAAAATGAGCAGAAAAATAATAAATAAATCATTATGAAAACTTTGAAAAGAAATGACCACATAAATTTCCAGTTTTTTTTAAGTTCCAGGACTTTAACAGGTTTTCCAGGTTCTGTAGCAACACTGTTTATTTAGATCTTTCCAAGTTTTCCCTTTACAGAAAACGAGAGAATCGGTGAAAAAATCATTTATTTAACAATAAGATACTAATGCCTTTGAATCTGACTTTTCTAATCAAGAAATATTTATTTTTTCAATAAATTTCATACCATAAAGTAAAAAATTGATATTCGAATAAAAAAATGCACGCACTGTATGAAGAATTTTGTTTTCTTTGAAGTAAAATACATATTTGCAATAAATTTTTCTTGAATTTAAGTACATTTCTGAATTTAGGGTAATATTTTGAAATATTCTTTTTCACTATGTAATGTGTTTTTTTTCTGAAAATGGTATTCGCTAAGTTCTCAAATACAAGCTAATCTCCATCTAGAAAGAAATTTTATAGAAGAAGTGAAGAGAGGGATACAAAAGCTCAGTAGAATGTCCGTATTCTAGCACCGAGTAAAATCCCTGATTTCTATGGAAGTACAGAACCGTATCGATATATCGGTTAACGGACATCAACTATTGTGAATTGTGGATGCGGAGGAAACTCTCGAGTCTTTCGATTGGCTGAGATCGTTCCAGAAGTCATACTACGAGAAACCCCATACCTTGAAACATACTCGAGGTATGATGAGACATTCCTAGAATACCACTCGGATGTGAGGGTGGTGAATGACTCGGACCCATTGGACCCAAGGGGTTAACAAACCCATGAATAGGGTTTCCCAGCATAGAGCTACCAAGCATTGAACGAGTCGGCACCATTCCTGGCAGGGGTATTCCATGACTTTGAATCTCGTGAGAGGTGATGTGCAGGTTATTGCTGCTTCCGTGATTCGTGATGGGGCTTCCTCCGTTCAAGGAACCTCTTCGGTGTTGAGACATGATCGGGACTCGACAGGCGTGAAATAGAAACTTCAAACCTCAGCGATTCAAAAGGCCATCGACAATTTAATAGACAGTATAGTTTTTGTATTTCAGTCTTTAAAACTGATAAATGGCCGCAATATTTCCCATCAATTTGGCAATCTAAAATTTCCGGAAAAAAATCTCAGTGCCATAAGATCTATTAATATCACAGCTATGAATCCTTGTCGACATCAATCCTTGTCGACAAGCTGTAGCCTCTTTTATTTCTAGGAATCTTGACACCGATTTACATACTTGAAGACATCTTTCATTTTTAACAGATAATTATCTGCTGAAGGTCTCAGGCGGAGAGATGTTGTCTGACTATGAACATATTCTTCTACTGATCGAAACACATGCTTCTTTGCTAGATTCGTTTTTTCGAAATATGATCCACAAATCTTTAGAGATATGTTCCATACTCGGATATACAAACATTCTTTGCCTTTGTGATATGCGATAAAGGTATATCTTTTACCGAAAATGTAAAAAGAATTCTAGTATCTAGTATAGATTTACTTTTGTAAAAGCGGTCAGAGATATCATTCAACAGTTCGTCTGGCTATTCGCTTCCCTTTCTACTTATTGAATCCTGTTGGATCGCAGCTGTGAACCTCATTCACTTCACCTACAGGTTGCACTTGATTGTACCCGCATAGAGGCTTCAACGTACCA
This sequence comes from Druon quercuslanigerum, assembly GCA_010014905.2. Lineage (NCBI taxonomy): Eukaryota > Metazoa > Arthropoda > Insecta > Hymenoptera > Cynipidae > Druon > Druon quercuslanigerum. Next base: position 9,656 of record JAAAKG020163162.1, read on the forward strand.
TTTACGAAGTGAAGCATATATAGCTTCTATAACAAAAGTGGTACGAGGGTTGCTGTGTAGAATAAATAATAAAAGCAGTCTAGGAACTCGTTGCAAGTTATTAAAAATTAAACACCAAACGCGTGGGAGTTCCACACACAACACAATGACACGAGTACCTTCTAAGCGCAACGGCGCAGGATTCACAGGTAAGGCAGTAGACTCACTTTGTAGAATTTAATAATTAAAGTAGCATGTCTGCAAGAGATTTCTATTTTCGAACTGAATTCTTCCCGGTTTAGCAAATGGATGAGATTTGTCTTCAAAAAGTCAGTAAATCTCTTATTGTAAAAAACTAGTAATAAACATTAGTATATAATAAAAAATTTAAATATATGATCAAGTGATATGTATAGGTCGCATCCCTGTCGATTTTTAGTAATTTTTAAAAGTAAATGAATGGAATTTACTGAAATTCTGTTTTTTTTTGTGGATGCCTGACGTGAAAAACTGGTTCCGGTAAATTAGAAATTCGCGAGCACGTTTTCTGCCGGGCGTGGAAAGGCGTCGCGACGCCCGCATCGGGTGATTCCGTGTGCGACAGGGAGCGGCCGCGCGAATACTGGAACTCATGGCACCGGTTCCGACGCCGTACCCTCCATCTCTTCCTCCACAGCCACCCCTTGTTTCTTCACCCTCCAACTCCAATTCAAACCACCAGCCACCACTACACAGGCACCCGGCAGCTCTTCGTACGGGAGAACTGCAACCCCTCGACCACCGGTGTGGCAGGTAGATACCGACGAAGCTGTGCTGCTATATACCTCACCTTTCACCCTACGTCTACTATACTACTGTACTACTACACTTCTATGCGCTAGTCAATCACTGGCACAACCCTGCCACGTTAGCGTGCGTAATTACGCTTTGCTATATATCGGATATACACACTTTTAAGGCCAGGAACACTTTTTTTCGTTTTATATGCTTTTATACAAACGAAAACATTGAACTTGGCCAATTAAGAAGAATCGAGAAGATAATAGAGAAGTATTGTTTCTATTTTATACGACATTTCATTAACCTAGGGAAATGGATAACCGGAAAGCGGAAAAGTAGGACCATTATTTCCTAAGGCTGTTTGTGTGGAATTCGAAAGAGAGGATATTCCTTCGGTAAAGTAAATATGATAAGATAGACACCACGCGGAAAAAAATAAATTGTTTGGCACTCATAAAACTTACGACATTTATTCGTATTTTAAATAACCTTAAAAATTTTTAATATTCAAAAGTTTGTCAACAATTTTTTTTTCAAAACGGTAAAATAGGTGCAACATATTTAAGAGGCGAATAAATTTGGGACTTGTCTTTGCACTGTCTGTATGATTTGAAATGGATTCAGGCATGCTTACTCACTTTAATCACAGTCACCATTATTTTTCAAAAACTTTATTGTAAGATAATAATTAAAATACTGGAGTTTCGAAAGAGTACTCAAATGTGTTTCGGATTCTCTCATTTTTTTCGGAATTTATATATTCAATAAAAGATATGCCTATGAGTGACAATATTATTCCCAAAATGACTATTTTTCCAGTTCAATTTTGCCAACATAATTTACAAACACGGAAGAACGAAATCTAATTTGGGCCAGAAATAGTGCTTAATTATATCCTTTCTTTGCAATTCTTTATTACAAACAAAATTACGAATATTATTTTCAAATGAAAATTATTCCTTTTTCTGTGAACAACTTTAAACATGAAAAATGTATCAAAGATACATTTTTAAAACTATAAAAAATAAAAATAAAATCAATTTGTAGAGTAGGATGGGCCGCAAAAAGATTTAAAAATTAAAAAGAGCCTACTGCGAGAAAGTTTAATTTTTGAAACCTTACTATGTAAAAGTAATATAGTTCGATCAATATCCAGAGCTTTTAATGAATAAAAATTAATTGACAAATTTCATTAATGTTTACAACAAAAACAAAAATATTCATTTTTTATAATCTATGTACATAAAATGCTTATTTTCTTTTAAACTTCAGATGCTTTTTTATTTGAGTTTACCCAAAATAAGTTCTAATTTATATGAACCGTTAAAACTAAAATTAGGAATACATCGAAATTTACAATAAAATTTGTATACTATATTGATTAAAAAAATTAACACTCGCAACTTTTAAAACCTCTGAGAATAAAATGAATCTTGGATACTTATTTTGGCCTTGCGAAAGCACATGATATTGACCGATTGTATGAAAATACAAATTAAAATCCACAAATTGAAAAAAAAATTTAGGCTACAATTTATTTGCAATCAAAACAATATTGTGAATTGTTATTAAGGTTAATTATTATTTGCGTATACTGGACTTATTCCCAATACAACAAACCTTCTTAAGCTATTTCTTCGAGTTATTGATTCACTGAAAATACATTTTAAGTGAAAATTTTTAAAAATTCATCAATAAAACACTAATTTATGGGTATTTCCTTCTTAAATAGCCCTTTGGTTAGGAATATTCATGAATAAAAAGCGAAAAAATAGTGAAAAAACCTCCTTAAACTCTCTTTATTAATCATTTATCCATAGTTAATTGTTTAATATAATTTCTTAATAATTACATTTCTATTTCCATCCTATTCAATTATTCATTCATAAAGTACTTATTCATTCAGATTTTAAAAGATTTTTAAATAGACTAATTATTTTATCTACAGTATGAAAAAACATATCTAATTTACTGAAAATTGTTATCATTTGAACCTGGAGAATTGTGACCTTCTTAAATTATACTCTTATAGATGTTTTATCTCGCAGTTATATTCTTCCTTTAGGCGAGTTCTTTATAAATTTTCCTGCAAAATTATCTTGCTTTTTCAAATAAATAAGTTTCAAAATTAGAAAGAAATTATACACAAAGTTAAATAATAATAGAGAGGACAATTTTTTTTCATCACTATTTCGCTAATAAAGATTCTGCAATTGTTAGTGCGAATCATCAATAGATTTTAACGAAACCCAGATTGCGTACGTTCGTTATGAACCTCGAATATGGTTCAGCAGTAATCACAGCATTGTGCAACACCGATCAACGAGAAACCGCGAGCTTTATCGTGAAATCACAATTCAACTGTCCAATCAATGAAAATGAAGGAAAGCAATTCAAAGAAAACTGTTCTTTCAACTCCATGAAAATATGCACATACCTAAAAAAAAGTGGGTGATCAAGCACGTTTTAACTTCTTTAATAAAATATTAACAAATTAGAGAAAACCCGATAAGGATAATAGTTATGTATAGTCATGTTACTAATTGATTGAAATAATTTAACGAAATAAGAACAACCTTGGCCAGTTACTCAATTGTCACACACATTGTTCCAACAGCAATAAAACTACTACCATAAATAACTTCGAAATACCTACATATTTTTACCTAGAAGGTTTTATGAAGTACTTTTAGCACTTTGATTATACGTTGCACGTTTTATAATAATTTTTAATGATGTAATGTACTTTTAATCTGCCTAAAATACTCTGAAGAAAGCGAAGAAAACTGAGAGGTGAAAGGCAAAGGTTCATTCGATCTGATAATATGCTCTCTTGAAAAAAGTGGATACACCCACCGACTTGCTTCGACTTGCAGGTACCAACGTGGTTCGTATTTAACGGCCTGAAAGCCGTTTATTATCTTGGAGGAGCACGCAATAACTTTAAGAGTAAAAAAATTATCAATAAAAAAATGCCTTAAAAAACTTTTCACTGTTCTTTTCACAATTGTATTTTATTTTGGATATCAAAAGTGACGACAGAAATAAAATTATGGATTATAAATCGGCCCCACTCAACTCATATTTTCCGGAGGAACGTACGTTTATGTCAATTTTCATGAAAAATATGAGAATAAATATGAGGATACAATAGACGTATAGCCACGCTCGTCTCCCATGCCGCGGGCTGAGAATATAACCTATTTTCTCGCGAGGCAAGGCCATGCGATATTTTAAATTGTCCGCTCACAATAATAGTAATAATAATAATAATAATAATAATATCAAACTTGCCAAACTGGTATTTTCGCAATTTCTAGCGACTATAAAATTTCGTTAAACGAGGCTATTTTGTGCATTGAAACGACTACCACATAAAAGAAGTCCATCGATATCGGCTATCCGCTTTTCGGCCCGCTTGAATATTCGTTTCTACTTTTAAATTTCCAAACTAGCAAAGTGATTCCCTGCAATCTGCCGAATAAACAAGTGGACTATATTTTTTATTATTAGGGACTTCATATATAAGTACACAGTAAATAGTGGACTATTATTTCAAATAACATTAACTATTTATCCTGTTTCATTCAAGTAAATTGAATAAAAAATTTATTCGGTATCCTACTATACCTTCCAAAGATGAAAAAACAACCTCACTGAATATCCAATCTGATTGCACCTAGATTCTAGAAGACCTCTTCTCGATAATTAAAGAATGCAATGTCAACAACTTAATATCCTCCGGCTTCAATTTCCTGCTCTACTTTGCTTCACGAGGAAGGTGAAGGAAAACTTTCATTTGTTACATCTCAATAAAACTTGGTGAACTCTCTTGACAAATTATTGAGATTCAAGTTTATTACTTTTGAATTCAATTTTTCATATCTGACTCTTGACTAACTGAATTAAATGCAATGAACTTTCTCATTTTTCCTCTATCCAATATACCTCCTTCACATTTTTAATCATTTTAAATTCGGTGATTGTAAACTAAATCCGGGATATCAATTCAGCAGACTTGGAGTTTCCAAGATCAAATATACTCTTTCTTCGAGCGCAATACAAATAACGAAGTAATTCTATTTAGAATTTTCTTAATGGAATAACTTTCCAGGCTGTCTAAAGATCAGGCAGCTTGAAATTTCTGGATTTTTTCTTATCACACTTTTTCCCAGACCAATTGACTTTTTGTAACTTGTACGACATTAGCGTATAGGAATGAGAATTTTGAGAATATACAAACACATTATTTATATCGAAAAGATAAAAATATTTTACTTACACTTGCCAAACTTATCTTTCATCACGGACTATAGTAATAAACATTAATCGATAATACATTGCCGATCACAGGCGTGATAATACCTGTTTATCGATGATTCCTTAAATTCTTTTAATTTTATTTTATATGAAAGTCTATATATTTTTTAAACGGCTTAAAAGCTATTAGAATTCTTTATATAATGAGTCAGGATGAAATTCTTTTGTCAATTTTTAAAGCAGATATTACAGAAGTAGTATAATAGTCTTCTACTTTTGTCAAACGTTTTTGTTCAACTTTATAAAATGTCTATTGTATTGGATTTTGTTTAAGTTTACAGAAACACACTGAAATTTGCATCATTTTTGCAATAGCTCATTAAATGATTGACAAAATGCCTTCATTTTATAGAGAATTCTGACAGCATTCACCCCATTTAAGAGAAACAATCATCGGGGGAGACTGTTATGGTATCATATACGATACTTGAAGCAATCGCATTTTCCTCTCTCATTCTCGACTGAACAATAAAAAGAAGATTAAGCAGAAAAATCCAAATTAAAGAAATTTCGAATATAAATCATCAAAAATTTAGAATTTTTAATTCTGCAACATAAAATTTGCAGAATTTTAGATTGTAAATTGTCCAATTTAAACACTCTTCAGTTTAAAATATTTACAATTTAATGTTCCACAAATAAAAAGATATTTTACTGAAAAGTCTCGAATTTTAGTAATGTATAAACAAAACTGTTGAAATGGTGGTATTTAATTGTTAAGTTTTAAAAAGAAGAACTGTTTACTTTTGAAGATTTTAAATTTAAATTTTTAGAATTTTGAAGAGTTACAATTAAATATTCCTGCACTTCGAAAGTACAGTATTGCAAATTGTGCAATTTTCAAGATTTCTATTTTAAAGGCATGTAATTATGATCGTCTTCTTAAATAGTTAAGTTTTTAAGGCATTTAATAAAAAATTCTTCAATGAAACTATTTTCAATTTAAAATTCATTATTTCTGATATATTAAAATGTAAATTTATTCAAATTTATTGATCTGCAATTACATATTCTTAATTTTGAAAAGTAAAAATGAGAGCATTAATTTATTTTTTGGTAATTCTTATAATTTGTTACATATGTAACATATGTTTTCGTGTATACAATTTAAAACATAATTTTAAATCTAATTTTAAATGATACTGAAGTGAAAGAAAAGTGATTTTTATGTCGATCTAACATGATGAGAATTCGATATTCCGAATCAAACCGAAGAATTTCCATTCAAAGGCAACAATTTCAGGGAGTCACAGAATTAAACATAACAGAAAAAATGACGTGATAAGTGAGCGGGACATTAGGAGCTTAAATTTCGCCAATATCAATGAATTAACCGAAAAATAAATGAGGCACTGAGAATGGCAACTAGGTATGTCCCACTTGAAGTAGGCCTCTAAAGCATGTTCTTTTTCATTGTTATGGAGAGGCATCTACAAGTGGGCTTTACCTAATTGTCATTCTCATTGCCTCAAATGTTTTTCGATTTTCTTCAAACTGCTGTAACTTGTAGCACTATAGGGCCCTATTGTAGGTGCAAAACCATTGTATGATTACTGAGATATTTAAGGTGATACTTGGTACATTTTGGTCCACAGGCCATTTTTCAATGAAATTTTATTCAGTCAAAAGCAAACTAAATAAAGTTTGCATCTTTAAAATTTGAAAGGAAACTTTACAAACTTTACGAATGTGGTAATAATTTCTCAATAATATAGCTTCAGTTTCAAAAAACTATGTAAAAGACATATATTTCAGCAATGGTTACGATCCTCGTAAGGCTTCTATATAAGCTTGTAACCTTGCAAATCTGTAAGTTGCAAAGTTTATTTGATTTGTTTTGGAGAGAATAATATTTCAATAAAAAATGGTATGTACACCAATGTGCACCCACCAAGTCTCCCACAGTACTAAAATTTACCGCAGTTTGAAGAGAATCTAAAAACATTTGATTTGGGCAGTGTACTTATATAAAATGAAAAGTCCCTTATACATATCTAATTATGAATTATTCCCGAGCCTCATTGTCATTTACAAGAAGATTCCAATTTGGCATATTCGTAGGAAACCTAGCGATCAATACAAACGAATGGAGATGAAAGAGTAAACCAACCACTTGCTGGTCTAGTTACGTGTTTTGCGTTTGAATGTACTGAAACGTGAAATCATCTTGTAGCGGCGCGGTGCCCGCGTCGCCATTCCAGTAGTGATATTGAAAAATTGAACATCGTGAGAATCAAAACACTCGAGAGGAGTTGGAAGGAAATACAATGAAGCACGTTGGTCCTGAGGGAAGATATTCAACGGCAATCAAGTCGTTATCAAGCAGAAATAGCAGAGAGCCGTGCTCCGCGTGAGATCGTAACGCTTACAAGGGGTTCATAGGGCTATAGGGCTATAGGGCTTAGTGATACTCTCAAGGGAAGCAATGCAATGAGCCAGCCCTCTATACTATATTCCGACGCCTGAATTACCCAACGATACCTGTATCCATCTCCTTCGTAACTAGATTTCCTTTAACGAGCAAGTTTCGAGTAAACGAAAGCTCTGTACAAACAGGAGCAACACTGATATCCTAGAATGCTAACACAACGACATTTACTACTGCATAACAAAAAAAAACTCATACATTATCAAACGAAAAATCATTCTTTAGTTACCTACTATCACAAATAATAAGAGTTGGAAGCCCACTAGTTTTTGATCACGAATCACAACTAGCCAAGCTTATTAAAAATGACTACTGATAACGAAATTCGGGATGAGGCACTTCGTTCTTTAGTGCAGAGTAACCATTTTTGCAATTAATGTAAAAGCTATTAAGTCAATAACAATATTTCTCGGGAGCTAAGAATCTAGTCTCATTAAATCTGTTTTTCATAGCTTAAGACATATTTCTTCATTTTAATTAAATCGGCTGTTTGAAGTAATAAAAACATAATTGAATTAAGTGAATCCTCCATGTGTAGATTAAGTAATTTAGGTTTCTTTCAGTGGAAGAAATATTTTTCCAGCTAATAATTAATCGAATTGAAGATAATATTTATCGATGCAAACACCTGTAAAAAACATGAATCTAATGAACAAATTTGGAACACAAGAAACAAATAAAAAATGCTCCAATTTTAATCTGAAAAAAATTTTTTTTAACAAAATTTCAGACAAAAATAAAAAACAGGAAAGAAAAAGGAGAGGGCCAACAACAGCACCAAAGAACATGCGTTCTTTCTTTGATACCTGTTCTTTGGTTCTGTTGTTTATATTTTTCTTGCCTTGATAAGGGTACCGAAACTTAGGTGATATAATTTCATTTTTTATTTTCTATGTTTTTTTATTGTGGTTTGATAATAATAAAAATAAAAAAGACGAAAGAAAGAAAAAGAGAAGGAAGGAATGTGGATGGTTGCCTTCTCATTTTTCTTTCCTCTTTTTTATTTTTGTCAGATTAAAATTGGAGCATTTTTTGTTTGTTTGTTGTGGTCCAAATTTGGTCGTTGGATTCTTGTTTTTTACAGGAGTTTGCATCAATTTGATGATTTGATGATCGGATTCTAAGAGTTGCAACGATTATTGACAGTAAGCAATTATATATGTATATATTTAAAAACAAAATGTTTTAATTGAATACCATAGAATCTAAGTTATCAAAAGTATTAACCACTAGAGATAACAATTCGATACGCATTATTATTATTAGTAGGCTCGATGTCGAAAAAAGGTTTTTTTCACATTGAAATAAAAAACGATTTTAAAATCACTTTTAACTTTCATTTCCAGAACAATGAAAATGTACAATGAACAGTGCAAACTATTCTTTGCGAGAGGATGAAATTGTTCTCAAATTTCATTCATATTAAAGAAAAAATTGAACAAGCCTATTTAGACCCTTTAAGCAACACTTTAATCTATAAGCTGAGATTTATAGATAAGCTGCAGACGTAAAATTCTTCTTCCATTTAAATAACTTTAAGGAAATAGTTTTCACTTTATTGTTCAGTATTTGCTTAGGAGCTAATTTTTTTCAATTATAAAAACCTTTTTTGCGATCTGTAAATGTTTTTTTAATCTGTGAAAAATATCATCAAACTGCAAAACGCGTTAAAATTAAAGATTCAGTTTAGGACTAATTACACTCAACTTCCAGTTAAGTCAAAGCCTTTGAAATTAAAACAGCTCGGTTAAGTCAAATTCCCAATATCCCTACCAATGTATATTGGGACGGAGAAGATGAAGGAGGCTGCTTAATACGTGTGCCGTGAAATAACTGGGCTGTGCGTTTGATACATCTGATCGTTGACATAACTGAGCTTTGACTTAACAGAAAATTGAGTGTAGTGTCAATAGGGCTTACAAAAATGTGCATATTGACATTTTAAAAGTTTAAATTTTAAACATGCACTTCAACAGTGTTCTTTAAATTCTGAAACAGACTTTTCAACAGCTGGAGAAAATAATTTTAAAAATTTGCATGCTTTTCGTTAAATTGATAAATATAACAAAATTTCCAAACATAATTCAAATATTATGCCCAACAATGAAGTTTTCTTTAAGTTTTAATTGGTTAATTTTAAGTCTTACTAACTGGATTAAAAACGAAGGCTCCATAAAAAAAATTACTAATTTAATAACAAAACTTGTTACATATATTACGTTAAGCCCTTACGTTAAGTGAAGAGCAAATTAAAGATTGAAAGGTATAAATATAAGTGAGGTATTATTTTGAAAGATCTAATTTTTAATCGAATAAAATCAAGAATAGTGCAAATTAATTTTAATAAAACAAATTATGTAAACAGGGAATAAGGAGACTTAAACATGCTGCAAGATTTCTTACAAAATAAATTATGCTCTCTTAAAGCATTATCTTGCAACAAACTTTTTATTCAAACGAAAGCAATCAATCTAGTCTCGAATATCTTTTTCTCAGCGAAGATCTTCCAGGAAAACCTACCTTGTAACTCATTATTCGCCGACCCTTAGCGATATTATGACATTTTCCGTTCGTCAGACATCCTAGATGATTTGAGACTCTGAGACGGTAAGATGAGAATTGCTTTCGCAGAAAGAAATGCACTACTTTTGCCGTATGAACGCTGTCCAACAAATAACCTCCATTTCGCGGCCGAGTTTCCACTTATCAGCATAATGAATTGCTTTTCTCCTTGACTGCGCTATACATGTCATTTCTCGAAAAAAAATCACAAACGTTGTGTTCTTCAGAAGAGCTTTTCTTACGAGAATAAAAGTAAATTAATGAAAGAGACCAAAGTAATCGAATCTTTTGATATATCTATGCAAATATTGAGTTTTATAAGGTTGAAGCATGACGTGTTTTATCCTAATTTTAAAAAGTTTAAGTCATGAGCATCATCGACTTACTTTTCAAAATATGTAGAATTATGAGTTTGTACGAAAAGCTCCTTCCATTTTACATCGTGCCCTATAAAATCCCTAACTTCTTTCTAGTACCTCTAATCTGATCGAATTTCCTAAGTTTTCCTTGATCATACGCGCACAGGTAGCGCGAAACAGCAAAATAGTTTCCACAAAACTATAGGACAAAATTGTGCTTTTTTCCAACTCTCGACCCACAAATTACTGAAGACAATTACCGTACTTTGAAAACATTAAAAACTTCTAACCACGTATACCAAAAAAAGCTAAATAAGGAATTCAACGTCTTGAAACAGACATCAGACCGATAATATAAAAACTACATTCTTAATTATTACATTCGGACCGAATGAGGACAGTAGGATTCGAAAAATAGACATGTCACAAGTTAACAATACAAAACTAAAAGATCAGAGGTCAAAGGTCCGGGGTCAAATGAGGTCAAAGGTTAGATGTCAATACTGACACCAGAGCTTAAACAAATCTGGTATTTTCTAATCTTAGTTATATACTCAAAGAAAATAGAGAAGGGATTTCTGAAGTTTCGATGCTTTTACGACAGAAACTTCCATCATCTGGTCTAGGTAAGTCTAATTCAGTGCGCGAGGCACGCGAAAGAGTATCGCATCACGCGCCATATTTTATTCAGGCTACATTTGTATCGTCGCATAAATACGAGACGTTCGTGGGTGCAACGTATAGATTGCTCTGTGTATCATAGCTGGAACAAGCAAACTTCCAGTTTGGTAATATTCTCGACCAGAAATCGTTTTTAGTTGTAGCTGAAAGCGCTATTATGAGTGGCAGAAAACCACGGTGCTCCTTTCTTTTCCTTCCCTTCAAGCATTCTCGTTTCGTCCTGGCATACTGCATGCAGTGAAATCAACAATCCATTGATGCAGGGTAAGGGTTGAAACTTTTGTTCCTCTTTTTCCGCTCGTAAATATCGGCTATTTAATTAATTTATAGACCACTTTATAGTAATGTCTTTTTAATCAGGTTGACCAAAAAATCTTCATTTTCAAAATTTCCATGCTCTTCCCTAAAGGTTTACCAGAACCATTTTTCATTTTCACTGAGCATCAATATTCAAAGACCAGGATTATAATAATTTAACATTTTAATCATAAAATCCTTAATAAATAGAATAAATAAAACAATGAAACTTCAGATTAAAATTAAAAAACTTTATTATTTTATTTTATTATTTCATGAATTGTTACTCTAAAAGACAAATTTTCGAAGAAAAAAGCTGACTATTTAACAAAACACATGAACTTACAACAAAATAGTTCAATTTTCAATGAAAAAGTTGAATTGCTAAACCACAAAGATAAATTTTCCACAAAAATATAATGCTTGTTGTTTAAACAACAAGAAAATTCAACAAAATACATGAATTTCCCAGGAAATAGTTGAATTTTCAAAATAAAAAGATGCATTTAAAAAAAATAGAAAAATTAAATTTAAAAAAATTAACAAAACAAAACGTATTTTTAACCAAATTTTCAATCAGAGATGAATTTTTCAACGAAGAAGATAAACTTTTCAGTAAGAAAATTTTAAATAACAAGCTAAGAAGAATCTTTAACGAAATTGCTTAATTCTTAATCGAAGAGATGAACTTTCAGCTAAAATGATCACCAACGAGTGAATTTTCAACTGAAATTCTAAATCTTTGACAACCAAGTTTATTTTTAAGACAGAAGTTCAACCTTTAACTAATTAGTTCAATCTTCAACCAGGAAGAATGAATTTTGAAGGAATAATGTAACAGTAGATATTTTAACGTAAAATTATTTTTATTTTAAGACCAAAACAGTCACATAGTCCAACAAAAAATACAACAAGTTTCATTTTTAACCAAAAAGATGAAATTTATGCTAGAAAATAAATTTTTTAATGAGAGAAGCGAATCTTAAAAGAAATAGTTCAGTTTTCAGCTCCAAAATATGAATTTTCAACAAAAAGTTAATTTGATGCCAAATAGATAAATTTAAAACTTTAAAATACGAACTTTAAACAAAATAATTGAATTTTCAACCACAAAAAATTACTTTTTAACCAACTTGTTGCACTTTTAACCAATTAATAAAATTTGGACCTTAAAATGTAATCGCCAGGAGGAAGCAACTACGAAAAAAAGAAATACAAATAGAATGCACACAAATTACTAACAAGAATATTGGCTTCTGCCTTGCGCGTGTGCCCAACCACCTCTGCAAAAATAGGAATAAAAAAACCTGCGAGGCCACCTGGTGCCTCGTCTTAACAATATAAAAAGAAGCAGATTTCAAAATCGAGTTTACAACAAAAAGGTAGCAATGAAAAACAACTGCATACAGGCAAAGCGTTGATTATCGCCTAAGAGATAAAGTTTTCTAGGTTATGCTGGCGAGTCAAGACAAAAAGGTGCGCGACAAAGTGCTCAAAAATGTTAAAAAGTGGTTGAAAGCGCGTTGCCGGAGTTATTTTGCATTCACAGAACCAGCTTTGATCAGATTAGGGAAAGGGTTATATTACTGCAGGTGGATGTATGATAAACCACTAGTTCAAGATGAACTAGCGGAGTCAATCAGTAACATCGTACTCTGACCAATTTTTGACTCTGACTAGAATCTTAATGTGGTAAAGTTTTTAACATAGACTCATTTATGAACGGAATAAAACAATTCCCTGACTTTTGCAAGATTTTTTTCAACATCCTAACTTTTTTCTAACTTTCCCTTACCAATAAAAATTCGGGAATTTTCCCTGATTTTCAGACTGTCTCTGATCTACGGCCACTTTAGCATAAGGAATGATCAGCTTTAAAGTTTCAATTCGGTCCGGGCAAAGAATTAGGGAACCGAATCTGCTTTCGTTTTTTAATTCAGGTTTCTGAAACAGTAGCTCTTTTTTATTCGAAGTTTCTTTTATGTTTAATTCTTTATATTTTTTTTTAATGTTTTGTAAAGACTCAAATGTTACAAGCTTCCAGATATAATCTTAAGAAAAACACTTTCGTCTAGAAATGCTGATCTCTACGGTCAAAAGCTTATGTCAACTTGCATGTTAAAAACACTGGAACTAATATCACATCATGCAATTTATGACACCAGGAAAATTCTTTCTTTTAGCATCCTTGTCCAAAATGAAAGCTGTCAGACGATGGCGGCTCGTAAAATCGCGCTGATGCATCTACGTGGCCAGAATACATGTTAGGATAGGTCGTTTAGAAATGCGACCCCGAGGAAAATGCATCTCGAGAACTTTAAACAGAAAGCAATAATCTGCCTCAGCGACTCTTCTTATCCCGTGAAACGAGTTACCATAGAAATGCTTCTTTCACGAAATGTAATCTGATCGCACAGAACAAAAAATTGTAATTCTATCAAAAGAAACTAAAAGAAAACGAGTACAAAAGTCGAAAAGAAATTAAAGTGTGACTTTTACTTCTTTCGCATTCTCTGCATTTATTCTTCGAGATGTGCCTTTATTTCGCCGAGTTTCTATAATGCCAAAGATTAACAAAAACAAAACAAAATTTAACAAGATCTACTATAATTTTTAAAATATAAAATTCAATATTTCAGTTTGGACAAAGCTGACTATAAAACATTTCTGTTTCTTTTAATAAATATTCAAGAATGTAAAAGGAATATTTTTAATGAGTGTTTCTAATGCTTCTTGGATGAGGTAAGTAATATTTTTAATTACAAGGATGCCCATAGAAACTTTCCTTCCCTTAGGTCAAAGACGAAAATATCAAAGTAAGTAAAAGTTACGAGCGCGAATTGCTTGAAAAACGTCGTTTTAATGAAAGATCCCACGCAGCTAAGGTGTCTAGAATATAACCAAGATCAAGCCTCTTATATGATATTGAAAAGGATAAAATAAACAAAGTTGAATTCTCAAAAGAATGTGTTACAATTGATTTCTTTCTAGTTAGGAAAATTTTTATGCAATAATTCCAATTTGTAACTTTACTAAACACTGTTTCTTTTCACTTTTATTTTTTAATTTCTTTAATTTCTTTTATGTCAGATTTTGGAGATAGGTGTATCACGTCATTTTTTAAAATTCTGCTTTATGCATTTCATAAACTATTTTTTGATATCACTTTACAACACCATATTGCAGAGTAAAAAAACCTTAACAATCATATACTACAAAACCCAATTAGGATGGAGTGGAAGAGCTTGTCACTCGAAAATTTTAGTTGAAATCGATATCATATCTCGTATTTGCTTTGTAAAATAAAGATTTAACAACGAGGGTACTTTATATGTTCGCGTCAACGTCAGAACCATCCCCTAGTATGTGAAGAGGGTGAAAAAGGTAGAATTTATTTAAAAATATACTCGCACATTAGAAATAGTTCTCTAACCCCAAAAGTGGTGCAATTCAAAGTTAATATTCGAAATTAATAAACACAATTTATTATCTACAAATTTAATTCCAATTATTGAAAACTTTTAAACTTCTAGCACTTTCCTCTCTATTTGTCTTTTCTAAAGGAATGTATTTACGTGTCCAAATTTAATGGTATTTGGTTCTTGGAGCAGCAATTAAAATGTACAAACGTTTTATTCCAACGTTTCAATTTGAAAAATTGAACATTTTCTCTATATTAAATATCGATTTATTGCCATTTCTTTCCTTGTCAGTATTTTACTTTACAGATTGTTGGATTTTATATTTGGGAACATACAATTTAAATTTCTGAATACATTTTTAGGTGCTAGTTTTTAAATTGAAATGTTTAAAGGCTTGAGGGTATAAGGTACAATTTGATATTAAACAAACTAAAATATAACATAATGTTGAAAGTTTTAGTTCGAAATTATCCAGCTAGACACGATTCCGATTTCAAATTGTTCAATTTTTTATCTTTAGAATTTGAAATTGTTCAATATGTTAATGTTCTACTTTTGTAATAATTCAACTTTCGATGCTTCAATATAAACTGATCTATATATTAAAGACAGGTGTGATATACCAAATCAAAGTTTAAAAACTTTGCACTTTTTTAAATCGAATATTCAAACACTGCTTTTTTATAACCCAAAACTATTACACGTTATAATTAAGCAATAAAGTTACACATAATACCGTGACATTTAAGTAACCATAATTTATGCTAAGTACGTATAATTTGGGCGATACATAACGCCCAGTCACCATAGATTCGAGGTAATTGCAAACTGCCTGGAACAGCCTGGGAAGTTTTGTCCCGTGGGACAGACGAGTCGTTTAACGTAACAAGAGGCCAGTTAAAGTTCCTAACGAGAACGCGAAAATTCGCAGATTCAGGATATTGTGTGGGTATGATATTTATGGAAAAATCACAAGAAAGCAGCGCTTTAAAAATTGCACCTATAGAAGAGATACAATTTTCCCTAAGGCCCGACATTTTTACTATTATATAAATTAGGTGATGCTTTTATCCTAAACCAAATTAACCCGAAACTAACCTAATTTGCATTTAATCTGTAACAATGAATCTTGGGTAATTCACTTTTACGGAGATAAAACGCAAACAAAATTAATGAAACATGAATTTTATTCTACCTCTACGGCTGCTCGTTGCAAAACACTTTCATTATTTCCTGAGGTAAAAGATATGAAAAGTTCACATACACTGCCAGACAAAATTAATGATGTCTGCAAAGAACTTCAAAAAATAAAAATATATTTTTTGTTGCATACAAAAATATAACCCACAAAGTGAAAATATATTTTCGAAAGTCAGATAAAGTACTACGATGTTATTTTTCACTGTTTTCTGTGCATAATTCATGCTAATGATGATAATAATAAATTTATTTTAAATTTCGTAAAATTTTAATAGAGACGTACGACTATAAATTCAATTTGCCTCCAACAAATTGGATGGAATTGCCGAAGACATTTTTTTCCGATACTGGAATTGATGCTGTGGATGTGCCATGATATTGACGTTTGCCCAGGAGATATATTTTTTCATTAACATAGCACGAGTGCGCCACGATTCTACAATTTACCTTCAAATTAAAAACGTTATCATTTTCTACCCCAGTTTAATGAATGCCATTAGTATAGGAACTATATTTCGCGAACGCAATACTAGATTGAAGTGTATGAAATTAAATTAAATATCAAGTAAGAAAAGGTTTCGATTGCATTAATTGCATATCTGAATTTCCCTCCGATTTCATAACTTTTTTAATGGAAATAAAGGACGAAGTTCACTATGTAGAGTCATGTTTAAAATTACACCACTCTTTAAATTATTGATAAAATCGAGAGTAACATACTGTTAATTTTAATTAATTTTGTAAGAGGTACTAAAGCTTACTCAAGAAAAAAGCTCGGGTTAATATTGCTCATTTAACAATAGTTATTAGAATTGTTGTGATTTTACTTATGCTGTAGAAAAAAGCTGTTATCATCCATTTTTAATCAGCAAGAGGTTATTTTATTCTTTGCTACATTTTCAACCATTTTGTTCTGCCAATTATTCGGAATATATTCCCTTCATTAATATTTCTTCTGTTATACTTCAAAATAAATCTCAGAAACAGACAGTATTATAAATATAATATTCTTTGCGTTTATTTTGAAGCACATTTCTTTTGTAATTAAAGTACATTTTTTAATTCATTCTCTGGTGTTATAAAAATTATAAAAGATGTTTTATGTAGTATTATTTGCATAGGTGTATATTGAAATTAAAAATTCTTTAATCAAAATATATTTTTGATAATATATTTTTAAATGTCCACAATAAAAATATACATTCAGTTAGCCTTTTTTAAGATAATACCTATACTTGGCCACTTTTACTCTAAAGAATAACACGTTAATACGAATATTTGGAATTATATCGAAAGTTTGATAGATAACATGCTTTATTCATGGTGCTCATACGAATTTAAATAACTGATTTCAAATTCAGATAAAAGCAGGCCTGAGACTGCATGAAAGCAAGGATAGGACCGGCATCCCCCACTTATTTTTCTGGAGAATAACGCATTACATCTTTTTTTACATTTTTTTAGTTAACCAGTTTTTTTTAGAATTTTTCAACTGTTCAAGCGGTTCGTAACTCGCTGTTATGATCATTACATACAAACGAAGAATATTATAGGAAATTCAGTATAGGGCTATAATGATTTTTTTCTATGCAGTGTTTTTTAATTCTGGAAAAATCATAATACCATGTCATTATAAGAAACTCAAAACAGAAACAACTAATAGTTCCATAATATAGCAATTCTAGAATATAATCAAGAATATGCCTCTTATTTGATATTGGAAAGGGTAAAATACACAAAGCTGTATTTTGTTCTTTGTAAATCTCGAAAACAGACAGTGCATTATAATTATCTTCAAATTCAACACATTTAATCTACCATAAAATCTTTTTCTTTCAATGAAATCCAAAATATTCATTACGCTTCTTTCAAAGCTATTTTATTCTTTCATCAATGTAGATTTTAAAATTTAAGAAATTTAAACTATATTACAATCTTAATTAAAAATCTTATTTAACTTTCAATCATTAAATGGAAAGAAAAATGAGAAGGCAACCAACCACATCCCCTTCCTTCTCTTTTTCCTTCTTTCGCCTCTCTCATTTTTATTATTAACAAAGCAAAATAAAAGAACATAGAAAATAAAAAATAAAATTTAATAACCAACGTTTCGGTACAGTACCCTTATCAAGACGAGAAAAATATAAACAATAGCATCAAAGCACAGGTGTTCCGTCTTTGATGCCTTCTCATTTTTCTTTCCTTTTTTTTGTTTGAAATTTTTGTTTTAAAAAAATTTTCAAATTACAGTTGGAGCATTTTTTGTTTGTTCGTTATGGTCCAAATTTGATCGTTGAATTCTTGTTTTTTACAGGAGTTTGTATCAATGTACATTTCGTTTTAATTAATTTTCTCGATGCAATTTATATGTTATATTTATAGCATTGTACGGGCTTTGAAGGATCTTAAGAAATTTAAAAGGAAAAAAAGATTTTATGTTGTTTCTAAAGATTCGAAAGTTTTTTGAAATATTTAAAAAAAATTAAAAGAAAGTAATGAATTTTCTAATATTTCCAAAGAATTTCCACGGATTTCAAAATTTCAAGGAATTTCAAAGCAGTTTGTAGCATTTCTAAAGTGTTTGAGCGTGATTTCAAGGGAATTCCAATAGCGAGTCTAAAGATTTCAAGGATATTATTAATAAATCTCTACAGATTTTAAAGAATTCTGCTTTATTTAATGAATGATTACGATTTCCAAAGAATTTCGAAAAAAATTTTAATTCTATGAATATCAAACAATTTTGTAGAATTTCCAAAGAGTTTAAGAAATTTCAAAAAATTTCACCAATTTTATGGATTTGATAGGACTTTCAAGTGTTTCAGAGGTTTTACAGACTTCTAAAAATTTAACGGGATTTCTGCGCAACTTTAGAGAATAAATTAAATTTATTTTTAAGGTATTTGAAATAATTTCTTACTATTTCAAAGATTTTAAAGATTTCAAATTAATTCAAAACGAGTTTAAAGTTTTAAAGAGATATCCACTGATTTAACAAGTGAATTCACAGATTTTTTAAGTGTTATGTTTATTTGTGCCAAATCGCGATTTGTGTGTAATTCCATATGAAATTAGAAGTTGCCTAAAATGAAGCGTTTTTGCATTATTACTTCCTTCAATACACGGAGAAAAATGGATGTTCAAACGTAAAATCTAGATGTTCAGGATTAACATATTTTATGTTTAACTATAGGA
>JAAAKG020163173.1:0-28877 GCA_010014905.2 Druon quercuslanigerum
TATTTTCAATTTTCATAAATTTAAGGCCGACCGATCGAATCGAAAATCCGATCCGATCGTAACGTAGATCGAATGTCGAATATTCGACATTCGATCGGTGCGTTGATCGAATCGAATGTCAGATCGATTTTTTTTGCACGCCTCTAGTCAAAAGGATACTGTATAACTCAGTAAGTTTTTTATTATTTATTTTATAAAAACAGGAAAGACCTGAAAAATTCATGGAAATTTGAAAAAAGTTCTGCAAAAATGGGAAAAATCATGGAATTTCGAACAAAATGACTGTATTTTCTTTTGAACGCTAACTTCATACTATATCAACCAAGTCCTAATAATTATTTTGATACATCACGGCTAAAAATTGTAAAAAATTAAAATGTTGTATTAAAAATTAGTTTAACTATAGTTTAACTATGTATATTTTTTTAATTTAGTTGTGTTTTGGTAGAAAATAAATGTCCTTTTTTTGAAACCCATTGTTTGGTTAAAAATTCATTTTTCTAGTTGCAAATTTAACTATAATATATTTTTCAAATTCGTTGTCTCTAAATGGAAAGTTTTCTCTTTTTCTACAAAATTTATCTTTTTAAGAGACAAATTAAACTATTTAGTTGAGCATTTAAATATATATTTTTTAATTTGTTGTTTGTTGGTGGAAGATTAATATTTGAGGTTAAAAATTCTTTTTTTTGTGTTGAAATTCTACCTATTCTATTTGCTTTAATTGTTTGAATATTAGTCTAGTATTCGGAAATCTTTTTAAGTATAAAAATATTTTTAATCATTTAAACACTTAAAAAAAATTTTAAATGTCATTTAAACGGATCTGAAATTTTCTTAAAATTTTGAAAAATCTTTAAAAATTGCAATATTTTTCCAGATATTCTGGATTTTTTTCAAACATTTTCTCAAGGTTCCCGGGAAAATTAAAATGATATTTGTTTAAATTTTAATTTAATATTAAGAAGGTTGTTAAAAAATTAAAATAAAATGTATATTTTTGGAAATTTTGTAACCTTTTGAAGAATTTTGAACATTCCAACATTGAAAGTCAAAGTGTGGATTTGTTTTCAAATCACGCAATTTAATAAAATTATATTGGTTCGGCGCAGAAGAACCTTTGAGTCTTGTCACCTCTACTTCATAGAACTGGCGAAGAGTTTTCGAGGTATCTAATTTCCCAAACAAACGGAATTAAAGTAAAACAGCAACTACTTAAAAAAGACTTTCTTCAAAGCTGATTATGATTTTCCCAATTAGTATCATTTTTATTACCAAATAAAAATTGCGAATAACTGTTTATTTACGTTTATTAACGTTTGATGCACCCTAGAGGAGTTCTACGGACCATATTAGGACTGTTTGGCTGCTTGGTCTCTATGCTATTTTGTAGCTTAGGGCCTCCTGATCGTTAATATTTATGTCATACCCAACTTTCTATCCATCCAATTAAAGAAAGAAATCTGAATAATCAAGATAATATCAATACGATATCAGTGCACTATTCTGTCAATTAAGGCAATACCGGAATATTATCCAGCACACATTAGTGTGTGGTTTGGTATTGGATGACCCTCTGGTCAGTAAAGACAACAATAAGAATTAGTTTGCTCAAACAAGACGAGTTTTGGTATATCATTCTACTGTTCCCTTTATTAGTCTTGACGACACGGTTAATAGGACCTGATTAAATATTTCGAATAAACACGTGTATAATTGGTGATGTTTAATGAAATTCAGATTGTCTTAGCGTAATCCAAAAACTACCAGTTAATTTTTTTACTGGAATTAGACTACCCCCAGAAACAGTTCTCATACTTTGCAACACCGACAAAAAACTGTCCATCTCTCAAGATTCATTTCTAGATATTATCGATCAGGGAACCCTAAAATACAAAATATCTATGGAACAGAGAGATCTGCCTGATCCCTAAGCAAGGTGTCAAACAGTCCTCTAGGGTCGGTGTAACTCTTCTCATCTGTATGAAAAGCGACATACGATGCAACAGCAATGTAAAAGTATCCTTTGATCGACCTTTAAACATGGATGTTATTGTTCAGGGGGTCCCAAACGACAAAATATCCAAGGGAGAGTGAGTTCAGCATGATCCCTGAGCGTGGTGACAAACAGTGCTCGAGGGTCATTGTAACCCTTCTCACCTTCATGAAAAACGATACACGATGCAACACCAATGGAAAAGTATCCTTTTCTCGACCTTTCGAAATGAATATTATTGTTCGGGGGGTCCCGAGCTACAAAATATTAAAGACACAGAGAGTTCGGAATGATCCCTGAGCATCGTGCCAAAAAGTCCTCAAGGGTCGGTGTAACTGTTCTCATCTGCATAAAAAGCGACAATTGGTCCCTACTAACTCGAAACCTGGCGTTCTTTTGGGCCCAGTGTCTAAGGTCTTTATATGCTCAGGATATTATAAACTACATTATACTACAGTTTCAGCCAATTTGACCGGGACCATATTTTCCATAGATGTGTGTGGGGTCCTTTGAAGGTGAAATTTTCAACCAAAAGGATTAATTTTTACAAAAAAGGCAGATAATATTAATTCAATTTTCAACTAAAGAAATGAATTTTCAATGAAAATGATAAATCTTCAACAAAAAAATATGATTTTAATTTTTTTAAACATTTTTTTAAATTGATTCCGCTCTGATTCCATCCGTTCAAAAATGTTGAAAAGCAAAGAACTTTTTAGATTTGTATCGAAATTACAAATGTCATCAGGATAATTTGCAAGCCTTGTTGTCGTGCACCAGACATGTTGACAAAAATGTTTTAAATTCTTTTAAATTTTTGTTTCAATATTTGAAAAAGCTCTAACTTTTGTCATTTTGGTCTAACGAAAACATTGAATTGAACAGCAACAAGAAGTTTTATCAGAGGCCGATGTTTATGCATGCTAAAGGATCTTCGCTGAAATCTATAATTATAATTATTTCAAATGCAAACGTAAGTTCCATCCCAAATAGCAATTAACTTATAATTATGTCCATTCAGAAATAGTTTACAGCCAACTTTTGTATTCTGACTCTTCAGTGTTTCTCGATCTACTCGAGATAACGAGCCCATGACAAATTTCTTAATCGTCAAAGTTCCTGAAAATAAGCGATAAGTAACCTGAAAATGGTCCCAATAATCATAGCGCAAGATAGAGAGCTTTTTCAAGATACTCATCACTCCTTGTATAAAATGTTTCATGATATCCCGTAAAAGTTTATTTATGACAGCCGCCGTATTAGATCCGTCATTGTTATTGTATACATCCTGATCCCGTGTCTATACCTTCGATCCTTTTCTAAGTTTCTTCCAATTCACAATCACCTCTATTCTCTTGAATCCCAATCTTCCTGTTCATGTTTATCCGCCACTTATCCACATGTATCCCTTACCACTCCCTACCCCTATTCTAGTGTTTCTATTTAAATGAATCCTTCTCTTATCCACGTTTATCTTTTTCTATCCTTTAGGCAATCTAAAATTTGTTTATCGTTTCTAATCCCTATTTTACTATCTAATTAAAAACTTTTTTATCTTTTTTAAATATAATTCAGCCCTAACGTACTTTTCGCTTATACACGTCTATCCTTTTCCATCTATTAGGCAGTCAAACATTTTTTCTATCTTTCTTAATCCCTGTGTTCCTATCAAAGTAAAACCATTTCTACCGTTTATAAAATATAAGGTAGCTCGATCTTCTTGAATCTTAGTCTTTCTATCTAAATGAATCATCTGCTAAATCCTTTTCTATCTTTTCTGAAATAAAAATAGCCCTATCTCTCGGAATCCTAGTCGTTCTATCCAAACGAATCCTTCGCTTATCCACATCTATCCTTTTTCATCCATTAGGTAGTCCTATTATTTATTATTATTATTGTTCTGGGTTGAGACCGTTACAGCCCCTGACCATGGGGAGAGGACCGCTGTCACGCTGTTGGCCGATATTTCAGACTCATTGAAGCAGACACTGCCTGCGAGTATTACACGTTTCCCCGCAATCGCAGGGTAGTGACAGAGGATATGAGTAGACGTCTCATTATCCTCTCCTCATAGTCGACAGACTGGACTTTCTTCAAGCCCTATCTTATGTCTTTGGTACCGGAGGTTTCCGTGTCCTATAAATATTTCTGTTAGGACTTTGACTTCCTTTCTCCCGAGCTTGAGTAATTCCTTCGCTTGGTGAGTGTTTAGCTTTGATCCTAGGAGTGTTTTAGCCAGTCTGCAGCCAGAGGCCAAAGTCCAATCATTTTGATGTTCCATGGTCAGCCAACTGTTAATATCTTCAGTAACTAACCTACTGGAAATGCCTACAACTAGCTCAGGTCCAGTAAAATTTTATTTTGCTGCTAGTTTAGCTAGCTTGTCCGATATTTCATTGCCCTTGATTCCACTGCGTCCAGGGATTCAAAGCAGACTGACTCGGTTGTCTGTCGCTAGTCTATTTAGTGACTCAAAGAACTCCCAAACTAGTCATCACGTGGTTGTTGTTCCATTCAGAGCCATGACAGCACCCTTGCTGTCTGAACAGATACGTATGTTCTTTTTATTTCCATATCCCCTTGCCTTGTAGTCGCACTGGAGTATGGCCATAATCTCAGTTTGTAGAACTGTGGAATAGGACTCCATCGAAATTGTAAAACCCATTCTATTCCTTCTACGATATACACCGGCTCTTGCATCCTCCCTGTTCCCGGAGCCATCTGTGAACCAATTTTCTTCATCACGTGGAAGGTGTGGAAATTCTGTCCCGGAGCATGCTCATTGTCGGCCTCCTCGCAATATCGATTGGTATCCGCATTATTGTCGAGATACTGCTATCATTTACCATATTTAATCTCCAGGCCGCCTTCGCAGCTACTTCCTTGATGTTGAGATGGAGGGGCTCGAAACCTAAAAGTGCCCCCAGAGCCATTGTGGGTGTCGACTTCGAGGCACCAGTGATGCCTCTCAGAATCAGTCCCCTGATCCTTTCCAGCCGAGCCTTCACAGTAGGCTGTTAGACCCTGCTCTACCAGACCACCGCTGTATAGGTAAGTCTGAGTCGCAAGATCGCTGTGTAGCTACATATAACTCTCTCCGGCTTCAAGCCCCAGCTTTTCCCTATGGCTCTTCTACAGAGCCAGAGAGTCGCTACCAGCTTCTTGCACTTGTTTTCCAGGCGCTCGTGCCATAACAGCTTCTTATCTAGGATAATTCTTGGATATTTGGCTTGTCCTTTGATTTTCAGATGTTGTCCTGCCCATTTCAATGTACTCGTAGTTCTCCACTTATACCTTCTGGTGAATACAACTTCGTCACCTTGCTCGGATTGACTGATAGTCCAGTCTCCTCGCACTAAGAATCTACTATTCTTAGTGCTTGCTGCATTACTCCGAAGAGCGCATCCAGATTCTGACAGCGCACGATAACCAATATATCGTCAGCATTGCCTATAACGTGGTGGCCTTGACTCGTGAGCAAATGAAGAATTTTATCTACAACCAAGCACCACAGCGGGAGTGATAAAGCACCTTCTTGCGGACATCCCGAGTCAACGGTTCCACATAATGTGGTATCACCCTTACTTGTAGTTATGTTCCTATTGGCCAACATGTGGCAGGTCCATTCTACAACTTCCGTAGACACTCAATGTGAGATCATGGCCGCTCTGATCACCTCTCCCGACGTGCAGTTAAAAGCTCCTTCAATATCAATAAAGGTTTCAATCGCAACGTTTTTCAGCTTCAGTTGTCCTTCGATTAGGTTTAATTGCTGTGCTTAGGGCCGTCTCCGTCGAGTAACCAGTCCTATAGGCATGTTGATGCTTGTGAAGTGGACTACTTGAAAAGACCTGATCGCGTATATGTCTGTCCACAAATTTTTTCACAGTTTTTAGTCGGAAAGATGTAAGGCTAGTGGGACGGAAATCCTTGGGTAAAGTATACCCAGTCCTGCCTGCTTTCAGAATACAAACTACTCTGGCACCCCTCGATGCCGCCGGAACATAATCCAAAGTCAGACTAGGCCTAGCGTGTCTCAAAATCGGCTTAATGATGATTTCACCAGCCTTCTGTAAGAAGACTGAAAATATGCCATCCGGACTGGGAGACTTGTAAGGACTGAAGGACTTTAGAGCCCACCTGACCCTGGCTGGGGTAACAATCTCTTTGGCTAGCCCAAGGCGACTTTATTTACCTCGGAGGTGTCCTCCCCTCTTCTCCTAACTTTTTAAAGCCCGGAAAATGTGCCTTGATTAGATGAGCCAAGGTGTCCCCGTCCGACTTTGAGTATCCCCCCCCCCCCTCGCCGTCTCCCGTTTTGCCAGTACTGACATGTCTGAACCTCTCCTAGCTTTCCCTGCAAAGCTCTTCGAGTTTCCCATTCCACCAGTGTGTCTCCCCAGCCTTTCGGACTCTTGAATGTCGACAGTCATCTGCAGTGTCCACGTCTCTAATTGACCTGGGCACCTCTGAGAGTGCACATCTTAGTTCCATGGAAAACTGAACCCAGTCCGTTCTTCTTGGATTTCTGGCTTCTTTAGGGCCAGAAACGGGTACAATCGATTCCAACTCGAACTCTATCTGTGAGTGATCTGAGAGAGTGCGTTCATCTGAGTCTCTCCGCTTCTTGATATTATCTGTAAAACGTCCGGTACAGAGAGTGATGTCAATGACTTCCTCCCTTACCGTCATATGGAAAGTAAGCCGATCCCATGACTAGCCTTCCTATTCCTTTTAGATCCGTGGCTATTACCATAAAATCCCTGGAAAACAGCTGAAGCAGCGGGACCACGTTGATTCCCTTCGCCAGTATACAAGCCCTTGGATTCGCCGCCTTGGGGTCTCTGTAACAAAAACCAGCCCCCCCCCCCTAAACCCCTAACGGCAAACTGTACTAACCAGGGTTCCTGGATTAGCGAGATGCCTGTGTGCCTCGTAGCCATGCCCCTCTGCAAAACAGAAACAGGCTCCTTCTGCACCTGGCTGGAAACCTTAAAGTTGACCATTTCAAAGTGGTAGAAGGGCTTGTAATTGAGGACCGCAAGAGCCTTCACCAGAGACTCAGGAATTTGCACAACCAGGAGGTGTTTGGTTCCTCCTCCCGCTGTGTCCTCTTCCTGAGGCCTATCGTGCTGACAGTTCGCCAGGACGGTGTCTTAAGTGAGGGATTAAAGCCCTCAAACCGACGGAGCATCACAGACGAGTCCTCCAGTTTCCCCGGGAACCACGCCGTAGCTTTCACCATCTTCTTGAGCAACTCAACTTCACCCACCTTAAGAGATGCGCCTTTCCATGGCTTTTTCTCGACCACAACTTTGTGTAGCCAAGTTTCGAGGTCGGTCACTTTGTGTAGCCACTGGGTCGGCTGCCACAAATATAAAAACCCCTCCCCTACAGAAGCCTGTCTTCTTATTCAAGTGAATCCATTCCCATATTTTCTCAAAGATAAGATAGCGCTATCTTTTTGATTCTAAAACGTTCTGTATAAATAAATCCTCTGCTTATGAATCACTATCCTTTTTCATCCATTAGACAATCCCAAATTTGTTTTACCTTTTTAATCCCTTCCTTTCTATCAAATTAAATCTTTTTCTATCTTTTCTGAAATTTGAGTGCTGATTTACGATTCCTGCACAATATATTATACAATGCTATTGCATGTGCTACTTTACCTTTATATGCCTCACCATCGTACTCACTATAAAGCGAGTTCGGCGTTATCTAAAATATTTCAAGAAGAGAACGCTATTCATTAAAAGTTAAGCAATCATTTTGATTTTTTCGACACTAATGCGACATATTTCCACAATTTGTTGCACAATTCAAAAAGTAATCGCGGCCATTATGCTTGTTTCGCTAAATTAGATTCAAGTTTTATTTTAAATTTGTTTATAAGTAAATTTGTAACAAAGTACCCGGCCTGTGCACTGTTCTCAAATACCTAAATAAATAAATACTGAATCAGAACACCTACCTGGAGATTGGATCATTAGACATTTCAGTCAGTAGTATTATCCTAGTAATTTACAGGAAAACTTTTATTGTCTGAAATGTACAGTGATTTTTAGTTTTGCGCCTAGCTTGACGCTGCGATGGGACTTGAATTCTTCGAGTCTATGGAAAAAGTTACAGGCTCTGAGGCGAAAACTGCCGTCTGTATTGAAACTAAACAGTATCCCCAATATAATTTTTGTCGATAACTCCATCAACAAAGGTGGTATTATAGTAAAACAGCCTGACTTTAGGGAATTTTGCTCGTATTCAACACCCCAGAATACATCAACATATTGTATTCGGATCGCTTTCCAGATCAATTAAACAACCAGGGTAACTCCCTCCACGAAAAACCTGATTTCCTAAGGAATTCATCACATCCAGAGACAAAACCTGAGGTACTGGGGGGAAAGTAATGTCAGATTCATATTCAACGCACCAAAATGCATAACGATGTCATGACGGACCTGTGTCGAGATGATTTAAATACCAAGGGTAATTTCATGCCGGAAAATGCTAATTTTCTAGGCACTTTTTTCGTCTAGGGGGAAACCCTGCCAGGATGGAAGAAAACCATTGTAGGTTCATACTCAGCGCACCAAAATACATAAATTGATCATGGTCTCACCTATTTACAGACGATTCCAATAATAAGGGTTATTTCATATCCGACAAAGCTAATTTTTTAGTTAATTTTCTGCGTCTAGGGGAAAACCCTGATAAGCTTGGGGGAAACTAGCCTCGGATTCTTATTCTGCGCATCAAAATAAATAAAAACATCATGCCTGACCTTTTTCGGATGATTTTAATACCAAGGGTAATTTATACCCAGGAAAGCTGATTTACTAGGGAATCATCCTCATCTAAGAGGAAATCCTGACGTGCTGGTGAGAAATTAATATCAGATCCGTGTTGAGCGTCCCAAAATGCGTGCAGATACCATACTTCGATCTCTCGTACCAAATTTTGTGTGGGAATATACACGCATAGTATGTACGGTATAAACTTACTAAATTAGTTTCGTTAAGTAAAAATGTTAAATGGAAATTTCTTTCTTCTTGTGAGATAATTCATGTGATTGCGAAATGATTGCATTTAATTTTACGTAATTGCAAGGTGAGTTCAGGTGATTTCAGAGTGATTGCAATTTATTTCACGTGCAGGTGACTGCAAGTAATTACAAGTGATCGTTAATGATTGCAAAGTGATTGTAATAACGTTTGTACACCGGCCATATAGGTGACCCGAGCTATTGCCTCGAAGCAGAGTATATACAGGTAAGAGGGAGATTCAGAAAAGTGACGGACTGAGAGTTTCCTTGGAAGCCTCCTCTCTTATATATGACATAACTGGTAGTCATCTGTATTTTGTCAGATGTTGAGACCAATTTTTTCCGTCACAAAAGCATAAGATCTTTCATGCATCACACTATTCATGGATGCACCACCAGGCATGACAGGATCCTAAAAACCAGCTCATGTTTCGTGCTATTTAATGCCTTGCGGTAGTCAATTCGAGCCATAGATTTCGTCGATACCTGATCGAGTCCTGGGTAATACACCTGTCAATTTACAGTTGCTTCTTAAAACTTGTCAATCATCTCTTGCAAACATTTTGCTCTACTATGGCACTCCATACCTGGTCGATAGATGTTATTATCCTTTCTTTAAAGATGCCAGGGAAACGCTTGTAGCTCGTATATAAACAACCTATGAGCATGCAGTTCTTTGGACTTAGTAAATCACCTGTCGTAGGAGTCAGTACCATGCGTCCTTCCACTGATTACTATGCGATGGGTTTTTATCCTTTTAAGAAAGTAGTAAGTATACGAGCCAGATTTTGGTGCGTAGAAATAAACTTCTCTTACCCAAAGCCGTTAAGTTACCTGGCCCTGGCGCTGTAAATTTCTTAGTTCTAATGATAAAATTCTTCACTTCTACCGCAGTAATTTGTGGACACTCCTCTGGACCATACAACTGTTGTCTTTGGGAAAAGTGATTTGGTAGATCGTTGATGCATATGCTATTATGGCTCTGATTATTATTTTGGTAATCTAGTATTTGAAACTAGTAATTGAAACTGGTTTTTAAGCCACAGGGTTTCGCTATTGCACAACTACAGGCCCGAAAATCCCTCTTAGATTTTTTTTGCCATTGGTTCAACATGGAGTTTTTAGAATTATTTAGGGTCCAATATGCTCCTAAATACTTTGTAAATTTTACTTATCTACCATGGAACTTAAGATTTCTAAGATCAGGAAGCTTTCTTCTTCTGGTAAAAGACATGAGTTTCGTCTTGTCCTAGCTAACGGACAAACAATAGCCTCGGCTCCTTAGTTCTACTATCTTAAGCACTGATTGATTCTACTTTTCAACATTTAGAGCATCTACCTTATTCCATCGTAATATTTACCAAATCAATCTAATGTACTCAACCTGTTTCTTTCTGCCACACACACTCATCCCAATTAAGGCTCTTCTAATATCCGTACACTACTTTAACAGCTTTAATTATTTATACAGGTTTATAGATATTATTTTTTACAGGGGCAATAAAAAACTAAGGCCGCTTCGTGCGGCTGTACATTTTCCTAATCAATTATAAGCATTGTAATGATTTGTAACTTCTGTTGAAAGGTCACGACTTTTTTTAACAAAAATTAAATACTAAGAAAACTAAACATGCAAATTTTGTTTGTACATTTTTATAAATAAAAAAAATTATTTCGCTTTAAAATAGTAAAAGTGCCTACTTTTGTTATGAGGGTAAGAATTAGGTATTTTAATCCCTAATTTACTAATTTGATTTTAATTTCACAATAATATTCCCCATTATATATATATTTCAAGAAAATGGATAGAAATTAAATACATATTAATTCATTAGGGAATTAAAGGCATAATCACAGGTTGTGGTCCACTAGAAGCCGTCGTTGAAGCCACAATTGTTTTAGAGAACTCTTCACTAACTAATGCTGGTTATGGATCCAATTTAAATATCGATGGAAAAGTAGAATGTGATGCTAGTGTCATGGATGGATCGAATTTACATTTTGGAGCAGTTGGAGCTATTAAAGGAGTGAAAAACCCAATTAAGGTGGCCAAACGCCTTTGTGAACAGCAGTCTATTAGTATGTCGCATGGAAGGATTCCACCTAGGTAATACGGAAATAATAATTGTGTTATTTATTTTTCCATACGTAAATTAAATAATATTGGTTAGTTTGAAACACAATTTTTCAAGAATATTAAGATAGTGTACGCCTTTTCCCGTTTTTTTTGTGTGAAAAAATCAAAACGAAAAATTGGAAGAAATGTTGGATCCTTTGCAGATCTGCGCGTCAACAAGGACGTAAGTCCCAGTCGAAACATGTTGACGAATTTTGTAATAAAAACATCAAAAACCGGAAAAGGCATACACTTTCATAGAAGTATTTTAAAAGGTTAATAGAGTGGACTTTAATCATAAAAATTTGAATAATCAATCAGTTTTTTAGTTGGATCTGGAGCTCACACATGGGCCAAAGACATGGGAATTCAGACAATACCGCCAGATGACCTAATATCAGGTGATAAAATATACATCTATTATTGACTATGTGTTCGAAAATATACAACGTTCATGACGGAAAAAATGGACTTGGATTCTTAAGACTTATCGATACCTGTGTACTGAAACATTTTAAGCGCCATTGTTTTTAATCGATACTCAGTCTATAAGAGTGAAGTGTTACCCCTACTACTAAACGTGTCTGTAATATCGATACATTTTCGGCCGATCTTTATTTCAAATCTTACGTAGTCTTCTGTTTCCAATTTACGCATACATTATACTTTGTAATTTTGTTTTATTATGATTAGGCAGTAACGGGTCAATTCCAATTCTTGCACATCATTGTTTCCAGATTAAAAAACAAACACTGTTTACGCTGACTTGCAACAAATCAAGTAAAATTTCACCTGTGAGGAGGTGAAATATCTTTTGATATTTATCGAAGCTATAGTTCAGCTGCAATATTTGATTTGTCTACATATACTATCTACATTTATTAATAATTATACAATCTATCTACTTCGTTATAATTAAACTTATTTGCAGAGCTTAATATTAAATCTAGTGAATTAAAATTAAAAAATTCTCTGACGTTGAGCTTGCCACTTATCTCTGATTAAGTTTGGTGTGTCTCCTGACTTCCCTGTAAGTCGGGTCCAAGCATAGGCGCTCTAGTATAACAGAGTTTAAGGCGCATGAATATCCCTTAAATTCCATTTAACCTAAGTTTTATTTAAGCGAAAATTGTCACAGAAATTTAATTTGTCCTACAGCGCATCCGGCCTAAAATGAAGCTGCCAAATTTAAAGTCAACCATCTTGACTTTTGTATTCGAATTTCACGTGTTTATTTTAGGCCGGATGGACTGTAGGACAAATTGAATTTCTCTTACATGATAATTCGATGAAGTGGAATTATGAAAGATGGTAATTCGTGTAAATGAATTCTAGGTTTTGAGGCTATTCGGAAAAAAAGAAACGATGTTAAATGATAATTCGAATAAATTTATAATATGAAAACTAGAAATTCATACAAATAAACATTATGTTACGTGGAAATTCGGAAAAAGGACAATTATGTTAAATGCAAATTCGTAAAAACAGAAAGTGTGCTAAAGGAAAATTACGTATAATAACTATTATGGGTATAACAAAAATGATGATAACTGGTAGTTAGAAGAAATAGAGAATATGTCACCTAAAAAATCGGAGAAATAAATATGATGACAAACTGCTGTTCGGCAACTTGATTGTTGGTCAAATAAAACTTAGGTTAAATGAACTTCTCTCTGCACAGCTCGAGAGATCTCGGGCGGTGGTCATTCTCGTGAGGTTTAATGGGGAATCCAGTGCTGCAGTTATGTATTTTCTCGAAAGGTGCTTTAAGGTAGAATACTAATATATGCAACTTGAGAAAATCCGAGGAATATTCCGGGAATTAGCCATCTATGGACAGGCCTGTTGTACATTATCGCACATGCTTCTCGATCTGGATGGTAAACTTGGTTCCTGCGCAAACCCAACAAATATCGTGGATACTGGGCATGGTTGAACCTGTATAGTCGGTGACTTTGGGATCCTTGTTAAGTTGTCATCTACCAATAGGGTGGCTCGAATAATCTCAGGCTGGATCAGAGTCACACAGACGATGAGATTCTTTTCTCCTTCCTCAACTTCTCCTTCAATCTCTTTATCTCCCTCTCCTACATTTATCTCCTACATTTTTACTTTGAATTGAGCCACCAGCTCGGCCATGTACATGTTCTCGTCCGAAACATTCAATTATGGGATCCTAATCTTATAGCGGGATTTCCCACCGAGAATGTAAATCGGAATTGGACGTTCGCTGCTTCTAACTCTGGGTGATCCCACAATGACCGGAGAAACGGGAGTCTGCGGGCGACTGCCTTTTGTCTCTTTGTAACTGCAATATGATTAATTGAATATTGACAATAAGACATCTTAGCCTCGATGGTCGAAGTCTCTTGCACACGTCTTAATGCGCATATCCAATCTATAGCTGAGACTTTTATTAAACTACTACCGACTATTACCAAACACCATAAGAATTTCTGCGCTAGATTCGTAGTAGTGATGAGGAGAATACACAGGATGGGGAGCTGTGGCACAGCGCAAAAGTATGACTACTAGTTCGCACAAAAGTGGATCAAAACTGAAATGCATGTCGAGTCAGCACCCCATTGCCCGAGGCCATGGGACTCCTTGGACGGTCAGGTGCAGCTTCCGAAGAAGTCCGATAATAACTGGTAAGAGTTCGTGGTTAGTATGGTGAAAGTATTAGAGTGTATTCAACTAAAAAATATGTTGGCTCTCGATTCCCAAAATAGATCCCTAAGCCAAGATGTGAACTGCAGTATCGAAGGCTGAATTTGACCAGGGCGTGGTTAAGTATACGGTGTCTTTGGAATACCCGGCAACCTTTTAGAGTAATATTGTCTTATTTCTACGAGCGGGGCTCTATAGAGATTAATCAAATATTTCCCTACCTACTCGTGGGAACAAAATACATATGGGGTGAGCCCTATGGAACTGATCCCAAAATGTGAAGATTGTCGATTCAAAAATTATGCGTTTGTCATTATCCGTTCAAAGGAGTGACTCGAGCATGGCTCATTGAAGCTGTTGGCGGATAACAACCTTGCGCGTGAATGAGGGTCAAAGTTATCTGCAGCTAAGACCCTCCAAGGCCAGTAAAACTGCTTTCTTGGATTCTTAGTTTATCCATAGAACCAACAGATGTAGTTAAGAGGGTCGCAATTCAAAATCCAACCATGAAAGCGTGGGGATGAAGAGGATTAATATTAAGACTCTCTTAAAAACCAAAGTTACAGCCAAGGACAGACCTCCGGATCTGTGTTATAAGAAGGTAGAGGAGGCATTGTAAAACTAGATGTCCCACTTCCAGTCTGAGTTTTATGCAGATAAACTATCAATCTGCTATCCCAAATAAAGTTTTGTGAGCGATAAGGGCCGAGCTCTATTTATTAGGCAGGTGCCAACCAATGGTAATTTTCTCAGCATACCTACTATTTGTCTCCTAGGACCCATTACCGTCTAAAGAAATGCAGAAATTTGGTGGTCTGCTGCTGCATTAAAGGATGCCCATTGTTTATCGGATGTGATGCTAACGCACATCATTCGACTTGGGGTAGTAAGGACATAAGCCAAAGGCTAAATCTTTATTAGATTACCTTTCAAAAACTGATTTAAATTTATGGAGTCGAGGTAATGCATCTTTGTCCCTATCTGATCATGAACAGATATGCTTCTCCTTGACAGCCGATAGACCTAAAGTTCAAAGCTATGCTAACATCTTTTAAGAAGTATGAGCAAAGCGGGCATTCCTAATACAAAGAAGACAATTATCCTCTTCGTATTAGAAAAGCAGAACGGGATTCACGTTGGTGGAATCCTAGATTGAAGACCCGTCAGATGTAACTCGACGCCCTTTTAACAGAGCTAAACATAATGGGAATTGGGGCTTGTACAAGGCAACCTTAAGAAGATATAATAATAAGATGGCACATGGATGGGGTATTATGAGGGACTCGAGAATATACCTCACACTGCCAGATTTCGGAGATTCTTAATATATCACTCATTAATTGTCACTTATTTGAAAGCTGCATGATTTGAAGCTGCAGGCGATGATAAAATATTCCCTGTATTCATTCAAGAACTATGAGGCCAAATCCTTTAGACTGATCAGTTTAACCTCGTTTATGCTGAAAGCACTAGAAAAATTAGTAGACCTTTATGAAACAGGAAATCGTAACAGAAAACCTCGCCATGCGAATTAATTTGCCTCTCGAAAAGGCAGATCTACCGTAGACGCCTCCTATACATTTACCTTTGCATTAATAATACTATGTGGCAAGTTTAAAAGTGGCTATTGCAATGACTCGAGACCTAGAGGGTACGTTTGGTAACCATTAACTTGATATTGATGACTTGTTTTGTATTTTTCGCGAATCGTGTTTTTCACTCAAGGCTATGTGGGTCACCCGGTGATTCTGCTAACAGGGAAGCGCGCTAACACAGACAAGACGGAACTTATTACATTTCACCAGAAGAAGGAAGCTTCCTGCCATTAGAAATCTTAAATTCTGCGGTAGGGAAGTAGAATTTCCAAAATCATCGAAGTATTTAGGAGTGATATTTGACCCTGAATGAACCTGGAAACTCCATGTTGATACAATGTTAAAGAAAGCTAATATGCCCTTTGGGCCTGTAGATACGCAATAGAGAAAACCTGTGACTTCAATCCCACGATTACATACCGGTTATATACGATGATAATCGAACCTTTAATAGCAAATCCATCAATAACTTGGTTGTCACGGACTGAACTAATCAGAACTATGAAACAACTAGAAAGCCTCCATTGGTTCTCTGCTTGTGCGATCACTGGCGATTCTGGGTATCCCACTGTTGAACCTTTCCTTTAGGAAGATTGAGACAGTGGAAGTATATAGAGTCCTAGTAGGAGGTAATCTTAGTGATGTTGGCGTGATTGATCTACATAATATTAATAATTCATTTATATTAATAATAAATATATAAAAAAATAATATTAAAATAAAATAATATTATATTAATAATTTATTTTTATTTTATTTGATAATTTTTTATTACTTTATAGAACTTGTTACCATTTTTAAAAGCTATCGGCCTACGTCTCAGATTATTATATCTAGACTGTGTTTAATTTGCAGTGTCTAAATTTTTAACTACTTCTTGTATAATTATTTTCAATTTTCGAATTTTATCTACCCATCTTTCCGATTTTTGAAATTCAATTTCGCTGTTTCCGTCTAAATCTTTATTTAACGCTTGATAGGGTTGGAGTTCTCTGTCTAGATTTAAAAAATCTGTTGTTAAACATGTCGAAGAATGTTTACTTTTATTTAATACAAACTGTAAATCATCTAAATTTGCATACCATGATTTATGATCTTTCTCTAAATACGCTTTTCTTGCCGTTTTGATCGATCTATTTCATGTTCCTGATGGAGTTGCCTGTGTCTTCTTCAAAATGTTATAGTTAAAATAATGATTTATTCATTTACGTATTCTTTTCCATTATCTGTGAAAAAATTTCTTGGTGTTCCCATTTTCAAATTATACGCTTATGAAATTCTTTTTCAACGATTGATGCTAAATTATTTTTAAATGGAATTATTTCTACTCATTATGCAAACATATCAACAAATACTAGACTATATTGATTTCTAGATTTTAACATTGGCAATGGACCCATCATATCTGATGCTACTACTTTCCGCGGTTCTTCAATGATCCTTTTTCCCATTAAACCTATCTGATTGTCTACTTTCGGTTTAATCCTTTGGAAAATGTAAAATTATTTTACGTATTTTGATTTTTCAGAGTACGTTCCGAGCCACAAATAATTTTCGGAAATTATGCCATAAGTTCTTTCCATACCTAAATGACTTGCTTGTTAATTATCATGGTTCTCAATAAAAACTTGTTCTCTTAACTATTTTGACATTGTTAACTTCCACGGATTGCTATCTAAATTTATGCTTGATTCTATAGAGGTCTATAAAAATATTATTAATTATCTCGTATTTTCCAGCTTAGAATTCTTCTGGTTTATTTTTAATATGTATTATTTTATTTTTATATCAATTATCCACAATTTCTTTAAAATCTGTTTCCGCGGTTTCTACTATACCGGCTCAAAGACTTAAAACTTTTATTTTGTTTTCATTTTACCATCATAGGGCATCCGGTACATGGTTTAAACTTCCCTTTCTGTACATAATTTCGTAATTGGGCTCTAACATTTCTAAGGCCCATTATGCTAGTCTACCTGTTGGATTTTTTAAGTTGTGAACCATTTCAAGGCAATGTGATCTGTTATAACTTTACTCTTATTACGGTATATATTTTCTTATTGCCGAGACTACGGCTAAACACTCTTTTTCAGACTGTTTATGTTTTGTGCTAATACGGCTTCTAACCCCGTATCACTAGGATCGGTTTCAAGTTGAAATGTACTTCCGAAATCAGGGCAGGCTAAGATTGTTGCTGTTGATAGTAAGTGTTTAATAGTCTTGAATGCCTGTTCGTGTTAATCGGTCCATTAACACTTTACTTCCTTTTTTAATAGCCTTTGCAGTGCTTTTATGATTTCTGCAAACTTCGAAATAAATTTCTTACATCAAGATGCCATTCCTATCAGTCTTTGCATTTGTTTAAGTGTTTTTGGCCGTGGAAAATTTAAAACAGATTCGATTGTTTCTTCTTCGACCTATAACCCTTTTTAATTTACTTTCAATCCCAAATATTTTATTTCGTAACAACCAAATTGGCATTTTTCTAATCCTATTGTTAAGTCTGCATTTTTAATTTTATCTAAAACGATTTCCAAATATCCTAAATGTTCTTCCACATATTTGATACTATTATTATATCATCAAGGTAACAAAATACATCTGGTTTTTATTTCTGGTGTTATTATTCTGTTCATCAGGCGCTGGAATGTAGCAGGAGCATTCGTAAAACCAAATGGCATCCTTTTACATTGGTACATTCCTTTGCCCGGAACTATAAAAGCTGCAATTGGTTTCGATTCTTCGTCCAGCGGTATCTGATGATATGGTGAATGAAGATCAATTTTGGACATGTATCTTCTTGACCTTAACGTATCTAATATTGCCGACATTATAGGAATTGAGTATAAATCCTTCTTGGTTAATTTACTTACTTTTCTAAAATCAAAACAAAATCTATATTTTCCATTAGCTTTTTCAATAATTACTATTGGATTTGACCAATCACTATTTGACGGTTCTACAATTTTTTCTTCTAAGAGTCTGTCAACTTCTTCATACATAATTTCTCTTATTTTGGGTGATATATAATGATATCTTTGTCTTATTGGTTCATGACTTGGCACATCTATTTTATGGCTAGTCAAATGTGTCGGTCTTAATTCTTTTCCATGATCTTTTTTTTTTTTGATCCAATTCTCTAATTGCACTTGTCGTGCTTCATTTAATTCTACTATGCGTTCAGGAATTTTCTCGCAAAATTCTAGAATTATATTCCTTTCTATTTTTACGCGTTTAATATTATTGTTTATTACCGCATTATTCCTAAAATTATATCTATTACTTTTTGTTATTGCGAATATTTATTCTTTTATTGAATCATTTTTTTCTTAATTGCATTCTAATGGCCCTTTAAATTCTGTCTCTAATTCCCTATCTTCATGTTTCGTACATAAACTCGTATTTATTTAGTTCATATCCTTATTTGCTCAATCTCTCTCCCTCTCCTTTTCTCTCCCTCTTCCCCTCTCTCCCTCTCTCTTTTTTGACTAGCCTTCTTATCTAATATACCAAAGCCCACGCTGCCTCGTGCCAGTGTTCCGGCGCTCACCTTGTAGGGTTTAGGGTATGGGGCACCATGCCCTCGTACTCTCTCTGCCGGCTGGGGTGCTAGCGGGATCGAGTCTAGTGTATCACCTGTAAGGAAGGCTTGGGGTGGGGTGTATGGCGACACGGCAGAAGTGACTTCGCACTGTAGCAAATCTGTCTCTTTCTCTCTCATGTGGTTTTTCAAGCTAATCTTCGTTCCGAATTTTAATTTGTTTCCCTCATTCTTCCTATTCTTCTCTTCTTCCGTCTCTTTAATTATAGGTTTCTGTACTTTACTTACATTCGCTTTTATTGCGTGTTTAATATTTGGTAATTCTGGTAACCACCCAATTTTTTTCTCATAATCCATTTTCAAAACTAATTTTTCTATCACATCTGTACCTATTATTCATATAGATCTTAAATCTGGTACTAGTCTATGTAAATAATGAATATTTTTCCGTATGTCCTGCTTTTATCGGTATTAATACTAGCCCTCTAATTTTTAATTTCTGTCCATTTTCGATCATCAATACATCATTTTTCGATTTTTTCATTTCGCAATTTAACTTTTGTACTGTTTGTATGAATTTTTCACCTATGTATAAAGGAGTTGCACCGATGTCAACTGCAACTCTTAATTTGTTTGTGTCTATGTCGAGCAATTCTGACGGTCTTTGCTTTTGTTGATTATTATCCGTCTTTAATAACCACCGTTTGCGTTTCCCTGATATGTAATATACCAACTATCACGTCCAAAATGGCCTATTTTCCCGCAATTGTAGCATGTAATAGATTCTGCGATTAAATATTAAAATTATGGTTTCCTAAATTTGAGTCCACAAAGTCCTGTGCACTTAGATTTATTGCACCTTTTTTATCATCCCTACTTTTTTCTTCACCTGAAATTGCATTATAATTTTTCTGTCCTTTACTATCTTTTTTATCTTAAGCCTTATTTTTATTTTCTTCTGCGTTATATAAAAGCGCTGGTATTTGCGGACTGTTTTTATTTTTATGTTTCTGTGTGTTTCATAACAGCTGACTAATTGCATTTAATAATTGAACAAATGGGTTCTGATTCGTAAAGCTATTATTGTTTGTAAATCTTGGATT
The DNA here is from genome assembly GCA_010014905.2 of Druon quercuslanigerum. NCBI lineage: Eukaryota > Metazoa > Arthropoda > Insecta > Hymenoptera > Cynipidae > Druon > Druon quercuslanigerum. The sequence goes on from JAAAKG020163173.1 coordinate 20,067, forward strand.
TCCTGGGTCCTCTGATTATTTTTAAAACTTGAATTATTACATTGAAATCTTAAATTAAAATTTTTTTGATTTCCATTTGGAAACCTTCTTTTAAATTGTTGTTTATTTTTTTATATGTTGATATCTCGGTAGAAATGATCTTTGTTGATTTTAATTATAATTTTTTTTACTTGTATTATCATTCTCATTTTCAATATTATTTTGACTTTTATAATATCCTTTATCATTTTTACTTTTATTATTTTTATTTTCATATTAATCTAAAATGCTTAATGGTTTACCTCTAATTTTAGATTTTGCTAATTCTGTTTCCCATTCACGTCTGAAAATTTCTAATTCTGAAAAGCTTGAAAAAACATTTCTCGACATATAAACTTTACGTTCAATTTTTAAATCTTCGTATATTTTTTTTAACTGCCATTCTGGGCTTGGACGTGATATTAACTTTTCGAATAATTGTTTAAGTTCTGTCACGAATATAATATCATTTGAAACATCAAAAATTCGAAATATCATTTGCATATGCGTTTTTAAATTCTTCGATAAATTGGTCCAAATTTTGCCAATTATCTGGATTAACCTGGTACAAACTTAATGCTTCCTCTTCAAAAACTGCGTCTTAATTTTCTAAGATGTCTACCTCGCTAATTTTGTACACTCTTTTGAACATGATAAAACTATTCAAGAAATAACTCGGACTATTTTCAGTATTATTTTTAATTTTAATGGGCCAGTTTGACATTATTTGAAAAGGGGTCTGTATCATTCCGAAAGGAAACAGAGTTCCTGGAATTTCATGCAAGTTATTTAATATTATCTCCTCTCTTTCTCTTTCGGAGTCTCTACTTCTATCCATTCTGCCTTACAAGTCTGTTTGGAATTGAGGCAAATTTGATTAACTCATCATTTATTGCCTTTGAACCAATTTCGGTAAAAAGTATCCGTCCTCTTGACCGCTGCTTCTATTATTTGTCATTCCTATTCTTGCACCTGTCAACGTGCGTCTTTGCTTGTTAAATTTTTATTTGTTTTTTCGAAATGAACCGTATTATTTTTATTGTTGCATTTAAAATTCTATCCATTTTATCATTTCTTTTTTTTATTTCTTCTGAAAGTTCTTTTATTTTCATTTTATCGCTTTTATTTTCTTCAAACCTTAACTAACTTCTCTGCACTATTCCAAATTTCATTATTACTTTCTAAGAATAAATCACTTTCAAAAGTTTTATTATTGATTGTCGCGTTTTCTCTATCCTGTCTTTCTGAGAGTTTCTGCTCGTTCTAAACTACTTGATTCTAATCGCTCTCTGTTTCTTACTAATCTTTCAAGTTCTTTTAACTTGTCTTCAATTTCTCTATCTGTTCTATTCGTTTCAAACTAATGATTTTCAAAAGTGCTACTAGTTTCATTATCTATTCTCCACTTTCTTAGCGTGTTGTCAGTATTGGAGACAGTATGTCAATTTCATGTCTATTTGTGGAACGCTTTTGTCTCTTTGAGTTTCGGGTACGGCTTCTTCTGTTTGAGTTTGTGGTACGGTTTTGTCTATTTGACTTGGGGTAATTTCTGTCTGTGTTTGTGTTTTTATTGTCGTTCTTGGGATTGCACTTGTCACTTTACTTGGCTGTGCCGCTCTCCATTGTAATTTTCTAGTGCGCACTGTTACAAATTCTAACTTTCTTTCTAATTCCTTTCTCTATTTTTGTATTAGGCTATTCTATTTTCTCTATCCTCTCCGACACTTTCTACCAGAATTGCCATTTTTTTAAATAACTTTTATTTTTCTGGATCTTAAATGCATTCAATTTTTTGTAATTTTTACGGTCTAGCTTAGGTGTTCCCATGTCTAATTAAAACCCGGCACGTTCAGTCAAGCATTAGTCCGCAAATTATACCAATTACTTTTTGTAATTGCGAATAATTTTTCTTTTATTGAATAATTTCTGTCCTCTGTTTTATCGATAACTGTTTTCAATTTACAATTACTTTTCTCTCTTAATCGCATTGTAATGGCCCTTTAAGTTCTGTCTCTAATTCCTTATCTTTATTTTTTGTACATAAACTCGTATTTATTTCGTTCATATTCTTATTTGCTCAATCTCTCTCTTCCTGTCTATCCCTCTCTATTTTGACTTGCCTTCTTATCTAATCTACCAAAGCCCATGCTGCCTCGTACCAGTGTCCGGCGCTCACCTTATAGGGTTTAGGATGTAGGGCACCATGCCCTCGTACACTTCATGCTCTCTTCGACACTTTCCACCAGATTTCCCATTTTTGGAATAACTTCTATTTTTTCTGGATCTTAAATGCATTCGAATTTTTGTAGTTTTAACGGTCTAGCTTAGGTGTTCCCATGTCCGATGAAACCCCGGCACGTTTACTCAAGTAATTCTCTTGGTTTTTACTACTGGGGGATACGCTTGACCTGACCACGTAGCAGAAGTATCCACTCAGAACAGGAACGCTTCGGGTTGTTTGTATTGCGGCACTCAAGTTGTGATTTCGCGCGCCAATTTCCGTGACTGATGCCGCTTAGCTTCTATTTCCTATCATTTTTGTTCAATTTTTGTCTAGTTTTTTCCTACTAATTACTTCTATTTTCATCTTTCTACTTCTTTTTTTCTGGACTCTTAAATCCTTTAGTTATCCAATCCTGCTACAAGGAGTATAAATAAGGCGTTTTTTCTCAGGACATTTTTTTATTTTGTTGAAGGTGACAGAGCTTACGAGCACGCGAAGTATACCAACTATTTTTTAATGGACATATATAACAGTCTACCCGCACTTTTTCCATATAAATACATTTATACACGCACTTTTTCTAAAAATAAATAAAAAATATATCAACAAAATTCAATTTTCATAACATACATCGCTAAATCTCGAAAATAAGGGGAAAGGGAAGATGTGGAGAGTCGAGAACTGAGTGAAGTCAATAATTGACAACAATGTTAATATATAAGGTTTTATTAAACAAAACTTACATCTTTAAGTTTCGTAGTAGAAAATCTCTCAATAGCCCGAACCGGGAGGCGAACCAAGAGGGGGAAAGCGTTGATAAGTCGCACCCAGACGATGAAGCGAAGGCATCTGGTGTAATGATGGTGAATCGTCGAGGAGGATATCGTCCTGAGGCGATTGGGCGTCGTTCTGGGTACCATAGGGGTTGGCAGCGCATGGGATACCGACTACGGGAATGTGCTGTGAGCACAAGACTGGGTGCTCGGTGCCCAGGTTTTGGGTATTAGGACTAAAAAGTTGTGCTCTCCCCACTCCTAGTCCAGGGTTCACATGGCCGTGTAATTGTGGAGTGATTATAACTTTGTTATAAAATATTCCATAATGTAAGTTAGCAGTTGGGTCAAGTTGTTAGGGAATGCGTCAGTGCTTTAGAGAAATTAGGTTCGAATCTCGCCGCAGTCGTTACTATTTTTCATAGCGATGAAGCGTGCGATTATGTATGAAGTGAATAATTTAAGTGTATTATATTAAAAATAATAATAGTACGCGTGTTTCCGTATTTAATTGCACTTAATGTGTATATTTCGTTCCTCCTTCTGAAAGAAAATCTTTCGGTGGAGTGACTTATTTTTCCATTTGTTCAAACAAAAATATTAGTTTTACCGGCTAAACCCACTATATTAATTTATGATACACAAGGCCTGTTTCCCCCATTTTGAAACGATATTATACTAAATTCTCATTCATTTTTATTATTTATTCTAATATAAAGTCTCTCAGTATATAAGGTCCTGCTAGAACCGGATAAAACCCGGCCAGATATTTTTAGTGTTCCGTGGAAGTCCCGGATAAACTCGGATAGATATCTCATAATCTTCCGCATATGTCCCGCATAGGACCCGATAAAATCCGAATATGCATTTCCAGTGATAGACCCGGATATATGCCTTAGCGTCCCGCAAAAGTCCTGCATAGTCCACGGATTCAAACTAAGGACAAACCCCGTAGTTCACGCCCAATTAGCCCGCATAGAGTTCCAAGTCTATCCGGGTTCTATCTGGAATTTTAAGCAGGGGAAGTATTGTACTATGCAACTGGTATTGTAGTTTGGGCCAGCGGTCGCACAGAGGGCCAGAAACCGTAAAAAGTGGCCAACATTTGATTTTACGTCGAATTTTTCTCAAACTCAGGGCTGGTCAGTTACATGTAACTCTAAAGTTTCGGACTTATAATACGTTTTCTACGTCCTATCTTTATCCTATATCTTTTTAAACAGTTTCTATTGATAATCTAATGGGCATTTTAACTAGAGGGATTTAAGAGAAGTATACAAAGTTCAAGAGAATTTCTCTGAACTCCAGAAAATTCTGCTGTACTTCAGAAAATCCAACTAATAGAATGCTCAAAAAGTGTGGGAAAGTTTTCCATTATCGGACGTAGACGAACAATTAAGATACCTCTCCGAGCGCAAGATATACGCGATTCGCTTTCTCACATGTATATATCTGCAAGTCTCAATAGCAACGGAAGACGGGCAGAAAACAGAGTTTGTCACACCAGATGTCACTAACGAATTAAATAAAACGATGTTTGGTCTGTAAACTCAATATATGAATTTGACCTATTAATAAACACAGCCTTGGTTGGGCTGAAAAGAAGGTGGCTTTGGCATATGAAGAAGATATCATCCCGGCAAGGGTTTTCGAAGTCTTGATGGAGAGGTTACCCAAGGTTCTGGAGGCGTTGGAGAGAAGACAGGGCTCGCGTTGAATCCAGAAAAATGTTATTCGGCGCTTCGGAGATGTTTTATCTCGAGTACAGAATTTATTCAAATGGAATACCACCTGGTATTCAGAACCCTTTTTTATTTAAAAGATATTACTTTATTTAATTAATATTTAATTAATTTGTGATTCCAAGGGTTCTCTAATGAGATTTAACTGCCTGTGGAAATGGTTGATCCTTTTTGGGACTTTAAATTAATCGAAATTTTTAGTATTTAAGATAATACACAATTTACCAAAAAACGAATTTTCTGCAAAAAATATAAATTTTTAACCAAAAACTGTTGCATTTTTGCCCAAAAAAGGTGAAAATTTCAACTATGATGATTATTTTCGTACCAAAAAAAGAGAAATATCAACGTAAAAAAATCTAATTTCCAAAGAAGAAAAAGTTAAATTTTAAAGCAAAGATGAATTTTTAAGAAATTATTTTAATTTTGACCAAAGTAGTTGAATTTTCAATTGAAAAAGATCAATTTTCAATAAAATAGTTCAAATTTTTTACCAAAGAGATGAGTTTTCAATTAAAAATATGAATCTTTACCAAAAAAATTATTTCTTAACAAAATGGTTTAGACAAAATTTTCAATCAAACTAGTTGAAAACCTCAAACAAAAGTATTATTATTTAACCAGTCAGGAGCATTTTTATCCACGAAAGATCAAATTCTTACTAAAACAGAAGAATTTTTAAATGAGATCTACAAATTTTCAACAACAAAAAATAGTTGAATTTTCATACAAAAAACGTTCCAGGTTACTGCTTAAGACCAAAATATGAATTTTAAACAAAAAGTAAATTTCTTACGAAAATACTTAATTTATCAACCCAGAAAGATGAATTTTCAACGAAAGTACGACTTTTTAACAAGATTCTTAAATTTCTAATAAAATAGCTGCCTTGTATTTCCATTGTTTTCAGTTGCTTTTTCTTGCAGATCATCTCTTTCGGTATCAATTGTATAATTTAATAATCTTCTTGGTTAAAAATGCAACGGTTTTGTTGAGAATATTTTGGTGTTGAAAAGTGGACTAAAATCTTTTTTTAACGCAAATTCTAATATTCTTTTTGAAAATTTGTCTTCTTCATTTAAAAATAATTAATCTGATTTATCAACATTTTTTTGATATAAATGACCCAAAAATAATAAAAATTCGAAAATCTAAAACTTGTGCTGGGTTGTGCTCGACAAATGCAGTTTTTATTCCCTCTAACAAAATTATGTAGTACCAACAGTTATCATATTAAAACTATAAATGTCAAACTCAAAAAACGTTCAAGACCCAAAAATAATCAAATTTCAAAAAGACATTTTGGGTTTTAATATGACAACTGTTGATGTTACAGAATTTTTTTAAAGGGAATAAAGACTGCATTGGTCGATCACAACTCAGCACAAGTTTTAGTTTTTTGAAATTTTTTAAAACAGTAAAAATTTTTGGTTTGTTTTTTACTTCGCGGTTAGGTTTTTTGCATTTTTTTTTTCTAGAAAAAGATTGTGTACACAAATGAGCAAAAATCGAGCAAAATTTAACACAACTTTCATTTTTTCGAAAAAATAAATTAGGGGATCTAACTCCCGAGACATCAGGACTTTATAGGTTGAAATAGAGTCGACAGAACGTCGATACTGTTTTGACGTGATGTGTGCGCATCTTTTTTCAACTATTAGAATTTGTTGATGTTTAAGTTCACCCGGTATTAGAAGTAAACACAACCTAGCTTTATCTAAAAACAGTTGGTAACAGATGCACGCGTGTCACGTCGACACAGCATCGATGCTGTGTCGACGCTATGTCGGTTCATAAAGTCCTGTTGTAGAGAGACTTAAAAAAAGTGAACATTTTTGTCGCATATAAGTGACTAGGATGACATAATCATTTAAAAGGAAAAAGTATCATACAGGCTCCAATCTCTAAATAATCTGCATAACTCGATAAAAACTTAAAGCTAAATAAAAGAATATGATTTTTTTCTGATTTTTTCCGTTCGTAATAGAGTTAGTTCGGCCAATGCTACCAACTTTATAATCTGAAAAATTACGAGATCCTAGCATGATTATTTTGTGACTGGATACTGACTAAGATTTCAATAATCATGTTATTTTAAATTGTCACACGTTACACTGCAATACTATTAGTATCACGTTGTGTGTTACCTGCTGAGTAACCTGAAAGTCTTTATTGTATTAGCGTATGCCCGTAGTGCATGTAATAAATAAATGAATACAAATATAAATTTCAAATCTAAAGAATTCAATAATCCACGAATGAGCAATATTTGAAATGGTACAATATTGAAGGATATTCTGGTCATTACGTAACTAACGAACGCTATCTCATTAAAACCTGCTTTACAATACTGCATGGCGTCGTTTTTCAGAAGCCAATGCTATCTAAATCACCGTATCTCAGTTCGCTTAACTGGCTAAGAGTAAAAGATCGACAAAAAAGAATATATGGCTGTTAACCTTTATTCTATTATTTATACTCTGAGCCTGCATGATAATATTTCCTGTGAATAAAGTTCCAATTTCGTAAAATAAATAAGAAAATGAATGAAATACTTGAATTTTCTGAATTAAAACTTTGTAGTAAGTCATAAACAAGTAGTTGGCTTCACAGATAAGTAGGTATTGACAATATATCAGTGATTAAGATTTAGAGTATGAAATTAACTGCGAAAAATTTAGTCAAATTAAGCGACACCTACTTTTATGGAAAAAATGAAAACAAGTTTGAACTTGAAAATCTGTGTTGAAGTTCGCATTTTTGACAAAAAAAATTGTTTATCAGTTATCCCGAAAGCTTACGATGACAAGTGTGATGGTTCACAAAGTCCGAAAATGGACAGTTTTCGAGTTATAGCGGGTTAAACATCCAACCCTTCTAAGAAACATTACCAAATATCTTGAAAACTGCAGCTCTGAAAAAAATGTTCCCTATGAAAGTTATTGGGCTCTAACGGGGAAATACAAAGAAAGTCATGGCCTTAAGACACAGGTCATTCAATGTGAACTGGTCATTTATTGCTAATATTCAATCAGTAAAGACAAGATATGAAGAGGAAATCAATATAGAACCCATAAAGGCAAGAAATGAGAATGACTTAGTCAATAGACAGCCAATGAAGGAAAATCATGAGAAGGATGTTTTCAATATCTAGCCAATTAAGGCAAGAAAAAGTGAGATTAAGTCATTATCTAGTCAATGAAGGCAAGACATGCGCGAGACTTAGTCAGTATCCAGTCAACGAAGGCAAGATATGACCAGGATGTTATCAATATCTTACAAATTAATGCAAGGTATATATGTGAAAGACTTAGTCAATATCCAGTAAAATAAATGCAAGACTTGAACAAAATGTTGCCAATATTTAGCCAATGAAGGCAAGTCACGAGTGCGATTTAGTCATTATCTAGCCAATGAAGGCAAGACATAAGCGAGACCTGGTCAATATCCGGTCAATGAAGGCAAGATATGATCAGGATGTTGTCAATAACTAGCCAATAAAAACAAGACATGAGCGAGATTTAGTCATTATCTAGCCAATGAAGGCATGAAATGAGCTTGATTTAGGCAATATCCGGCCAATGAAGGCAAGTCGTGAGCGAGATTTAGTTATTATCTAGCTAATGAAGGCAATATTTGAGCAAGACTGAGCCAATATTCGACCAATAAAGGTAAGTTATGACCAGGCTGTTGTCAAATACTAGCCAATGAAGGCAAGACATGAGCGAGATTTAGTCATTATCTAACCAATGAAGGCATGAGATGACCAGGATGTCCTCGATTCTAGCCAATGAAGGCAACTTCTGCTGACTGAATATCTCTTGCTGGTAATGGATTTCCTGCGTTATCTACGGTCACAATCAGTCTTTTTGATGGAAAGTGAATTCTTTCTTGATGCCGAGCATACACCAAGAACCATAATACTGTCACGTCCCGAGCAAATAGGCGAGGGTAGTATGGAAATTTGGTGTGAGAGGGACCAGGGTGCTGATTATGTCAGGTTGGTAAGGCCTGACAATTTATTTTTGTTTGTGGGCTAGTTGTCACTTGTCAG